>VSDK01017774.1:166237-180656 GCA_009767595.1 Symbiodinium kawagutii | reverse complement strand
CCAGAAGCAGGATATGGTCCCGACGTTGTCGGACTACTGAAGAAGTCACTCTATGGAACTCGAGATGCGCCATCAAACTGGGAACAGGCAATTAAATCTGTAATGTTAGCTATTGGATTTTTACAAGCTAGTAGTAACAGTTGCATTTACTATCATGCCGTTCATGTTGGCTATTGGATTTTCACAAGCTAGTAGCAACAGTTGCATTTATTATCATGCCGTTCGCCAAATTCGAGTTGAAGTTCATGGAGACGATTTTACAGGAGTCGGCTCTAGGAAAGAGCTCGAATGGTTTGCTGCCGAGTTGAAGAAACAGTGGACTATTGACATCCGTGGTATCTTAGGACCTCCGCAAATGGTGAATGTTAAACATTCCATTGTGATTCTCAATCGCTTGGTCATATGGACCAGCGAAGGCATTGAACTGGAAGCAGATCCGCGTCACGTTGAGTTGATTCTCCAAGAAGTTGGTTGCGAAGGTGCGAAGGTGACAACTCCACTTGTCAAAGAGCGCGTGGAAGAAGCGCGAGAGTCCGCACCACTGAACAACGAGGAAGCAGCCTTGTATCGCTCAGCGAGCATGAGACTAGCTTACTTATCCCAAGATCGTCCCGATCTCTTGGTTCTGGGAAAAGAGCTAGCCAAGGGCCTCAAAAGCCCAACACAAGCGCACTTTCAAATGTTGAAGCGCGGTGCTCGTTACCTGCGATTACATCCTCGGTTAATACACTTGTTCCAAAACCAGTCTCAGTTCACACGACTGGAAGTTTGGGTCGATGCAGACCATGCTGGTTGCATTAGATCCCGTAAATCCACGATTGGGACAGTTTTGCAATTGGGCCGATGTACTATCCGCAATACCTGCAAATAACAAGCGGTTATTGCACTCAGCAGTGGAGAGGCTAAGTATTATGGATTGGTTTCTGGCTCATGCCAAGCCCTAGGAGAACAAAGTCTGTTAGCAGACTGGGGTATACAAGTTGGTATTATTTGTTACATGGACGCAACAACTGGGTTGGCAATAGGAAGCCGTCACGGTCTAGGAAAAGTCAAGCACATTGATACGGTATTCCTATGGACACAGCAAGTCATCTTATCCGGAAAGATCAAACTTTCCAAGAAATCAACAACAGAGATGCTAGCTGATATGTTTACAAAACCTCTTGAAGCCCAACGCATCAAAACCCTACTCACCGCAATGAATTACCGCTTTGCGACAGGTCAGCACTCGCTTGCCCTGAAAGCGTGAAGCCTGAGCAGGGTCCGAGGGGTTTGAGCCGAGTATATCTAGTCTCACTAATTCGCGTACGCACTTCTGGCACTTTGCATTTTCACTTCTTGCCTCAGTGCATACACTCAGGAGGCGTGCAGAGACGTATAGCCTAGATGTAGGACTTAGATCCATGGCTGTAACATAGTGTAGATTAGCTGCATGACTGCAGCCCCTTTTGGCTAGTGTGAAGGGTCCAGTGAGTGGACTAGGCCACCTGGCCACGACTAAGAGCCCAATCAACCTGAGAGGAAAAGAGCGTGCTAGTGCCTGCACTCAGTTGGGTAAGAAAGACCCAAATTATTTTTGCAAATCTTGATTGGTTCTTTCATGCATGTATGCACATTAACCATCATGTATTTTTGTTATTTGTTCACTGCGTGCAAGTCTTAACCCGATGTTTACACACGTATGTTTACACATAGCATCACAATAGCAGCACGTTCATAGCATTGTTTTGGCGTGGCAAATGTTCCGACACTTGGCTCCGCACACGTCCGTGACCTTTCTTCTGCGGCAGGTGACGAACATCGGCGTTTTCAACGCAGCTGGGGCTGCTGCAACTGTGCCTGGTGCAAAATTTGGTGACTGAGTTGGCTGTGGTAAGAATAGTGGTTGACTGTGATTCGTTGTGATTCGTTGTGATTCTCGATGGTTAAGGATGATTAAGCAGGCTTGGTGACAATGGTACTGTGAGAATGGTTGGGTTGATGGCTAGTGGTGCTTCGTTCTTGGAATGAGACTAGTGATGCTTTTTGACGGTGCCCGGCCAACCTAGAGCGCTTCCAGTTCCTATCATTGGTGGTCAAGGTCGATGATGGTTGATGGTTGGTTCGAGCAAGCCATTCTGGTCACTGGTGCCCTGGAAACTGCCTCAGGATTTGTGCCATGTGCTGCTGGACATGCAAAAAGTGACGCCTTCCCTCGAATCTTCACGAAAAGAAGCGCGTGGTTGGGTTGGGTAGGTCAACTTTGGGTGAAAACCGGAAGGATTGGTTGGCGATTCAACAATGGCAAATTAGGAAAACTTAAGCATCTTGCCTTAATCAACCTTAGCCAACCTCAATCAGCCAGCTAACAAGCAAACCAGTGAACTCAATCGGTAGACTTTGTTGCTGCTGGGGGCCCCTTGTGCATGGATCGTGGCAATGCGACACTTGCAGGCATTGAGACAGGGATGATCCGACAGTTCGTGCGCCCCGAAGGTGTTGTTGGGTTCACCTCAGATACCTTGATTGGCAACTGGCTCCATTTATCAATTTGTTGGAGCATCATTTGGCGGCTAAGTCACCAAGTGGGCACCTCACTTGCTGAACCACAATCACTAGTTAGCTGTCCTTTACGGGGCCCTGAATTGAATCGAAAGACGAGCAGCCTGAGCGACGGGCACAGCTGAGGAACGATTAGTGCGCTACATCAACATGCCGACGGACCTGCTGAAGAGAACCTTGAGAACATAAGCCCTGGAGGTTTCCAAGCCCCGTTCAAGCCCTACAGGCTGATAATGATTTATAGTGTTGTTGTTGTTGTTGTTGCTGCTGCTGCTGCTGCTGTTGTTGCTTGTTGTTCTTATGGTTGGTCTATTTCTTAGGCACCGGATGTTCCGAACGTGCGTGCGTGCAATTTTCCACCGAGCCAGGTGCTGTGGAAGGCGCTGGCTGTTTGCCAAAGCTGATGTGAGTCTCAGCCCGCTGTTGCTGGGAGGTCATCATGACCCATGGATGACCCATGGAGTGCACACAGCCTGGTCAGCACACAATGTATAAATAAATAAATAATTAATTTTTATTATTTTATTTTTATTTTTTTTTATAATAAAAAATATAAATATTAATAATTTTAAATTAAATATTAATAATTTAAAAATTAAATATTAATAATAAAAAAGAATATAATTAATAATTTTAAAATAAAAATTATATAAATATATAAGTTATGAAAATTATATATATTTTAATATTTTTATGTTGAAATAAAGATATATAATTTTTGGGGGGGTGGTTTTGTATAAATTCCGTATAATGTTATGGGAGGTTTTTACAAGGTCCGTTTATTGTCCCTGCCATTTAAATATTAAAGTGTTGACAAATTTAAGGCTCAAAATCTTGCCAATTTCAAGTTCCGTCGAATGCAAGATGTCTTTCTACTGTCATCAGAGCTAAAGAAAACATCACAGTGCAAACGATATCACATGCTGACTGCAAACAGTTTTAACTTGTTAACTTAACTTATCAGCAATGGAATTGCGTTCGTCAAACCCTTCCCCAGTGGTATTAGAGTGTTGGGGAGACATGGACAAGGTCAGGAACCCCTGCGCACACCAGGCAAAATGATTCGACATGTTGCTATCATCCTTGACATGATGTTGATCCAATACCTACTTCCGCAAGGGCACACTGCAAAAGGACGACATTTTACGAGGAGGGACGACTTAACGCAAGTATCATGTATGAAACTAGATTATCAAGAAAAATTATATGCAGAATAATGTGTTTAATTAGTCATATGCGAACACAAATTATGTGCATGATTGTTTTAGTCATTCAATTCTGATTGGACGGTTGTTCCCCTTCAGGGAATCAAAGTCTCCAGGATTTCCTTACAAGTTCTACAAAGAGTTCATCATCTTCCACCGCCAAAGACACCTCGGAGGGCCAAGGCAAAGCTGGAGAATTTTCCAAAAGTTTCCCCGATTTCTTTCGGAGAACGTCTTGGCTTTGCACGTCTTCGTAGTATTCTTTGAAAGCTTCCCATGTGATGCGGCCTTCGGGATGATCCTTAGAGAACTCCCGCTCTCAGCATCTCTCAGCTCTCAGTTTCTATGGATCGCCTCTTGACCTCTGTGCAGTCTTGGCTCCAGTTCCCATTGCCGGAGGAATTCCTAGGCACTGCAAGTTGCACTGCAACGTTGCACTGCAGGTTGGTTCAGTGGCTTGGCTGCGCTGGTTTCCCGCACCTCGCGAGCCTCGTCTAAAGACATTGAACCATCCTGGGCCTGCGGGTCAAACTGAGGTAGGGCAGAGTTGTGCTGATTGCCTCATGTTGCTTGATCCAAGCGACATCAAGCAGCCGCGAAACGAAAATCTACCTCATTGTAGATGATTTACCTATTGAATTGTGCAATTATTTCATCGTGTCTCATGTTTTTCCATATAGTTTATTTGTATATATATATATATATATGTTTGTTACATGGTAAGATTGTCATCTTTCTTGGTGTTACTCATTCACACAACTTCATCGGCCGCAACAGCTTCCGATGCCACGCAATTATTTCAGGCCTTGGGAAAAGCTTCTGGACGAAACAAACGCCTCAAGTTTGCACAGCGCCAATGTCTATGTCTCTATCCATCAATCTGGGCATCCGAAAACAAATACGGTTTTCCGGAAAAAATGAACATGTGTTACAATTACAATAGCTGTCTTCACCACAGGTTGCTGAGGTCCAGTGTTTTCATGTCATAATACTTCTACCCAATGGACAACCCCATGCAAAAACAAAGGATCCAAAATGCAAAGTCCGGCACTGAAGATGCGTGATGTCCACCATGGCTGCAATGGCATTGTCCTTTCCGAAGCAATTCGAGGCAGAGCCAAACATATCGAGGTGAACGCTAGGTGAACCAGGCTGTCCCAAAGGGCAGTCCTCGAGTTTCTTCCAGGCGTCCTTGACAACTTCTAGTCTGAAGTTTGACATCTTCGCACCCATCCTCAGACCAGGTTTCAGAGTGTACTGACATCTATATCCACATATATTTATGTATATATAGGCTTGTCCCACCCCTTGCAACTACACTTCACCTTCCAACTACCTTTCAACTACTCCCGCTGCGTCATGCTCTTGGGCCCACTTGCTATTCTCTCGACTTGCTCGTGTCTGGGGTGGGGTGGGGGGGGTGGGGGGGGTGAATAATTTAAGATTCAAATCTTTTTGAAACTAGTGTGCAGAGATTGAAATTCAAAAGGAGTGAAGATAGGACCAAAATCGCATAATCACATAGACCCTATTATTCCCTCGTACGGGTGGGGGGGTGGGGGGCATGTTAACGTTCGTGTGTACTTGCATCATGAAGTGGATGACAGAAACACAGTGTGAACCATGGTTGTCGCAATGGTGGACCATACTATACAAAGAAGGCAACCCACAAACATCTCAAAGGACAACCCGTTGGTAAGAGCAAAAAGACTACTGTGGCCGGACGCAAAGTCTCGACGGTTGGTGGAAATCGCCAAAATTAAACTTGCGAGGTGTCAAAGCCTCATGTGAAGTTGCAGTGGATGCACGCGTGGCTCAAAGCTAATGGCCTCACTGGATAGGAAACAAGGACCCCTGGAAACAGCAGGGCGAAGTCCTCAAACCTCTGCGAGACCTCCAGCTGCTCTGACAGAAACACAGGTGGCCACTGCTGGAGCAAGATGAGAATAAGAATGATTAGGATGATGACGATGATGACGATGATGATGATGATGATGATGATGATGATGATGATGATGATGATGACTAGGATGATCATGAGGATGATGACGTGGAATAAATCCGCGACAAAATTTCGTCATGGAATGGATAGTTCTCGCCATAGTAATTCAGGTTTCCGCAGTTGCATTGCAAGGGGTCGGACCAGGCTATATATACACAACAGCCAAAGTGTATAGCAATGTTGCTGTACATACATGAAAAAATGATCTCTCCATTATCTGTGTATATACACACAACATCCGTATACATGCAACGTACTATCATCCTTCATATCTATGTGTTTTACAGATTGCGGATATCTATACACCATTTGAATGCGGTATGGCAACTTCTAGATGCATTGAAAGGACCAGCGAATGTATTTCAAATGTCTGTGCTGTTTAGTCGGAAAACAACTGTCCGTGCTCGTACAGTCTTTAAGGACCACTGTAAGGCCGCAGCAAACGCAAAAAGCGATGGTAGTTGATCAGGTCTCGACCTAGGTAGAAAAAGCGAGCGAAACTTATTGAGGACAATTGAGAGGCCAAAGAATATCCAGGTCCAAAGCAGTTGCTTTTTGAAACCACATGATGAGCCACATGCCAACCGAGGCTGGCTTTCACACATCATCAAACAACATGACACGTCTGAGTCACTAGCCTTCTTCTGTCACTTGTCCATTCTCATCACATCCGAAGAGCCTGTAGCGCCAGACTGATCATCCCATGGTGCAGTAACCTGTTCCCTGATGTTCCCCTCACGTGCATCACTCAACACTGCTTCAAAATGCTTCAACAAAGGAGAAAGCTCCTTTCAACATGCTTTCGCCTTCAAAGAAAGGAGAGAAAGGAGTGTTGAAAGGATGCATGCTCTGATTGCATGCTCTGCATGCTCTGCTCTGCTACACCTTGATACTCTGCAAATCTCTGCAAATCTCAAGGCTGTGACGCTTGCAACTGATTTGCTTCCTCTCTGCTGAGACGGATACAGACCTCACTCTGTGACGCAATTTTCGAAGCCAGAAAGGGGAAACTCTGAGGGAAACCTGGGGAAACTCTGAGGCTAAAGCCCAGGACAGAAGGCCATGGAAGATGTGTGATCCTGAGCTGAAGATTCCATCGCCGATCCTAAGGATCCTAAGGATCCTAAGGGGATCCTACGGGGATCCTAAGGATCCTTGATCCATCACTGACAACAAACTTCAAACGAGCTCCCGACTGATCACCCCCGTGCCCTGGGTAGCAGATCACCGCCATGGCAACCCAAACTACTAACATTGCCCAACCAATCTCAAGCATCCGTGGCCAGAGTTTACTGTCATTGGCATTCATCAACAATCTTTATCAACAGTAACTTGTGGAAACTTTCACTTGTTGACCGCTTCAGGTGATCTGCAATCTCTGCCTGCTCGTCAGCTGCAACGCACATGCGACGAAGCCTGTAACAGAAAAGAAGCGAGCGAAAGCGGCTAAAACTTTGTATGTCAAGTGGTGGTTTCTCAAAATAGGGGTACCCCTAAATCATTCTTTCCTATTCATTTATAGTACTTAACCAACCATTTCTTGGGTCCCCTATCTTAAGAAACCACCAAGTAAGTTCTGAAACTGCGCACCTTCGGATCATGTGCATGTCCCTCTGGCGGAGAATGGGGTAGATTCGCCTGACAAGTGCCAGTCTGAGCAAACTCCAACATGTCTATAATAGATGTCTGTGGGTCCAAAACCCTGTACTCTTGGTTCCCCCATCATCAACCATTGTTTTCAATTGTCTTGTTGGTGATAATCCCCCATTATTTCTATCATTATCATTATTATGATTACTATTATTATCATTATTGTTGGTTGATTCATATTGACCTAGAACCTACTCTGACTGTGTTTCCGTCTGCACAGTACGTCCCTTCGCTCCCGTGCAAACCAAGCAGCGTGAGGACTGCGTAGCGATTTTCCCCTGCTCCGGTCGCCTTGAGACGAAAGGTTGAAGAGAGCTTCATAGTGAGTAGACTGAGTAGCAGTACTTGAGAAATATTTCAGTAACTAGTAGCAGTACTGAGTAGCAGTAGTAAGTAGCATAGTTCAGTAGACTGAGTAGCAGTAGTGAGTATCAGTAACTACAGCAACTACTTCAAGATGAGAAATACTGAGTAGCTACCACTTGAAAACTTGAAGCATCTTGAAGTTGTGTCCTGCATGGCATTCAAAGCTTGCTCTGATGGAGTGTGACAAGGCCGTAACCAACTAAGATCCAGGATGATCCAGGTATATCAGGATTCATGAAACCATGAATGAAACCTCTAAATGGATCTAAACCTCCTGTATCTAAATGTGGCTGTGGGTCAGTTCACCCCGTACCCCTGGTTCCCCTATCATTAACCAGCTCGTTTTCCCTTGTCTTGTTGGTTGGTTTTTAACCTTCATTAGTTGGTTGGTTAACTGCTTGACCCAGCTGGCCATGTATCTAATGTTAGCATCACATTAAATCACTATGAGCACATCTGGGCACTATCCTCATCAGCCGAGTTCGCCCAGAAAAATCTGAGGCAACAGCGTCCATGTGCGCCAGTTGGGTCTCTGCACGGTACCTGGTCATAAATTTCATATCAGTCTGTGTGCTTTAAATCGTAGTTGTTTTAAATGATAATCAAATGTCAAGCATATAATCAAAATATAATGTCTTCAGTCTACAAATGAGTATGGCACATACACACAAATCTTTTCATATCTTCAGCTACGCACAAGAACAACACGTTCCAAACGACATCAAATGGCCATTTCCTGGCAAATGATTTCAAAACACCCGCAGCGCTGAGCTAAGGGCAACGGGTCCTTGAAAAATGCAACCTCGCAAAGGCACCGATCGTTTCATGCGTGTTACAGTCATCTTTCTGAAGGATTTCCTGCGCTGGATTTCCTGCGCTCTGCTAAGGCAAGTGCAGGGTCAACTTTGAAGGTCGAACCTCCAGCTACACTTTGAGAAGCTCAAAGCAAAGCGTCGGCAGTGGATGAATGTTGATGCAGTTGGTTTGACCTATCCATACCTACAACCAACAGCTACCGATGTTTGACCTGTCCATACCTGACTGAACTCATCGAAGTGGTGCTACAGCAGTGGGTCACGATCCGCTGCTACTCGCTGCCTCCATTGGTGATCTCGGTCGCCTTTTTTTCCTGTCGATGCTCAGCACAGGTCTTACACTTTTGGCCAAGGGTTTAGCGTTGCGTTTTCGCAGGCACTGTCGGTCAAAGGTTGCGGGGAGCAGTTGTCAAGCCAAGAGTGGGTCTCTTTGCACAAGTCGTCAAATCCATGATTTGCTTCTAGTGGATATCTCCAGTGAATCCAATGGTGCTGTAGCTGCCAAGGATACCCATGATCGCCGCCGGGATGCACTCAACATCCCGGAAGAACAGGTGGTTGCCGCCCGAAAAAACATCCTTTCATCCCATTTGGGACATCTCAAAGGGGACCTTTTCCCAAAGAACTGCAGACTTTGCCTTCGCGGCATCGATGACTTGCTCTGACCAGCGGTCATCAACAAACGCCCTGAGATGGTGTGAGGATGGCCCTGCTCCAAGTTCTATAGTTCTATGCGGGTAGCTCTGGGAACTGGAGGAGCCAAGTGATTCATCGCGATTTGGACCCTGCTCGACTTCAAACCAGTGGGGCTTGGCTTCGCCAAAGAAAGAAGCACTGGTAGAATTTGCATGGAATCTCAGTATTCCCCATGCTGTGAAATGTCCTAGTATCGCTGTTCAAACCAGCAATCCAGGATAATCATATAATCCATGTAATCCATTTTTAAATAATCCGTGTAATCCATGTATTCCATGTTCAAACATAAATCACGAATGGATGTTGCATGTAGTTGCATATCATCAAGTCCCGGGCCATTCCAAGCTTCGACCCCTGTCTGCTTGACCTGCAGCTCTGAGCCAGGCGGTGCATCTGGATCCATGCTTCACCCAGCATCACCAAGCCTCCAGGGATGTGACCTTTCGCTGCAAAGACTTGGTACCTTCCACGGAGTCTAATGGATTCCATGCAGATCATTCACGGAGTCCACTATAGTCCACTATAGTCCACATTCATCACTCTTAGCATCTCTTGACTTTGGAAATCTTCGAATGCGGGGTGCTCATTGCCATAGGTCGTCATCACGACCACCGTGTTGGACCTCAAACTTTCGCAGTGCCAAAAAGTGGCTTCTCTGGGCTGTAAACAGAGTTCAACCGAGTTCCCAGCTGCAACTCAAAGCCTGTGGATACACTTTCCTGGCAGAGCTGCGTAATGGCAGATATGGATAGAGACATGGAAGAAATGACACCTTCGAATCGCAGTTTCAAGGCTGGCACGGAGGCACTAAGATTTTACTGCTGTGCACTATTGCAGCAGCTGCTAGAGCTAAACTGGGAGGTCCCAAATGCTGCAAAAGCAGCTTCAAATCACACTACGATGAACTTGCTCATCGCGTGTCGTTCTTGTCAATTTCTACACAAGTGCCGTTCTTCCATGTGCACTCACCGTGGCACCACTGCTCGCCTCAGTCAAAGCCAAACTGTGACGATGAGATGAGATCAAACCTGACACCTGTTGGTATTCGGTGCTTTTAAAGCAAACCAAACAGTTGGGTAACGTTCGCAGAGACGACCATCTTTTCGAGATATCCGCGTGAATTCTCCTTTGAAAAAAGTATGGTGTAGATGGGTATAGATGGGTACAGTGGTATATGACTTGCTGATGGACAGACTTCTGTCAAATGGTACAGGACTTCAGCAGCTGGGTGCTGGACCCATTCCCTGGGGACACTTGGAGCAGTCCGGAGCCGAATGGGCACCGCAACTCACCTTGTGAGGAAGCCGTTCGATTCTGCCGTGGATCACAAGCATTGCAACCAAGGCGGAGACTGATCTCGTGGCGTTGGATTTGTTGACGCATGCATTCTGCTGCCTGCGCGCACAACGGAAAAGGACAAGGTTTGGAAAGTGCAAAGTTGAAAATGGCAAAACGATTCGATCAAATCCCTGCTGTTCCAAACTCTCTGCAGGCAAGGTGCCACATGCAATCTCCATTGCACCATTCAGCTCCATGCCCTTCTGGGCAAGCTGAGCAGTTTGGTGCTCGATGATGCCCGCAGTTCACTGTTGGAACTTCCTAAGTCAGATTTGAAGCACTTCCGAAGCGGCTAAAGGTGCTCAAGGGCTTCAACAACCTACAACATCCTGGGCCTCCCAACGGGTTGGGAACGTTTGGGCGGGACCTGCTTTGGGATGCAAGATCCACGGCTCCTTGGTGATTCGCTGGGACCCCCTTTGTCTCTACGCCTGTGAGTTCAGCTATGACTCGGAAAATGGGTGGCTGCTACTATTTGCATCCACTTGATTCTACTTGATTCTACCTGACTCTACTTCATTCTATTTGCATCTATCAAATCTTATTTGCTATATCATATGATGTTGAATGCATGTGTTTTGATTTGTTCAGACGGTTCAGACTGGTTGATCCATGGTTCATGAGATGGCGACCCTGTGTTCTTACCGAGATTCCAAGTACATTCTCCGTTGCACCAGGCAGCTCCATGATCTTGAGGACACTCAGAACAATCATGCGCATCATGTCCTCCACAGTCGACCCAAGGAACATCCTGACACCAAAGACATCAGGCAGAACAAATGAGGCTCAAATCATTTCTCTTCGCAAATCACTGCCCGGGCGATACCGCAGAAAAGAAATTCCCTGTGTCCGGTTTGGCAAAAATCTGGATCGTTGCAATGTGTTTCATCAGTTCACAAGAAGCTTCGTTATCATATTATTATCATTATCATCATCATCATCATCATGATGTAACCACCAACATGGAGCTGCTCTTTTCAGCAGCTGGAGGTGCAGCCATGATTCTGCAGAGATCCGGCATTGGCCATTGTACCATGTGCAATCACCTCCGCATCTATCACGATCATCGCCTGGACAAGAGGACACAGCAGATTCATCCGCTGCAGCAGATTCATGTGCTGCAAAAATACACCACCTTGGCGTCACCTTGGTATCTTCGGGTGAACGCTACACACATGTTTATAAGTATCTCCAAATATGGGCTTTGGACCTGGGGCTCTCTGAAGACTGATCTGCTTTACAGGCTAAAACTGAGTTTTGGCTGAAGTAATTTGAGTTGCTCTCCAGAATCTTGTCTTATGGACGATTTGTTCTTTCTTCGTCCGTTTGCTTCGACGGCACATGGGTTTGTTGATCCATTTCCTGCACGGTCCTCTTTCTGATGATTGGCTGATCATTGCTTCATGGTTGATGCTCCCATGAAATTGTAAGTACCGCTCACTACGCAGGGGAAATGTCGATTTTTGTATTTCGACCTTGTCATGCTTTGCTGCAAAAAGCGTCCAATGCACTGCGTCTTCTTCAGTTCAAATGAGGTAGGGCCAATTTTGCATTGAAGCTTACGGATGTGTACGGAGCACAGATTATTTTTGTATGGTTTCTGTCTCGTCTTTCTGGGGCTCACTGTTTCTTGGGCATGAGCCCGCACGCTTCCCAGAAGTTTTGTCACCTTCCAAAGGAGTTGCCTGGAAAGTTGGGAGCAAACATCCCAACTTTCTGCCTTCGAAAACCGAGGCAAGGCCTTGAGCGCTCAAGCAAAACCTGGGTTCTTGCAAATGTACAGCAAGAATGTTTCTGTTCAATCCGCCCAGACCTGTGCACCACGCCAGCACAGCACCTGTGCAAACCCAACTCCCAACCTGAGGACAAACCCGAACATGAACCGGCCTACAATGACGGGAACGTCAAGATCTGACACAACTGCACCTCCTGAAGAATCTGGGGTCCCAAGATATGCATATATAGAGAAGAGAAAAATACATATAATATGTGTATAAATATATACAGTTACATATATATATATATACATATTACTTCTATGTGTGTATGCATGTGATTTCATGTGATATGACCTGTGACTCTGTGACCGTGACGGCGTCTGAACAGAACAGTGTTCGATGCACCATGGTTTGCACCAACGGAATGTCCCAAGCTTCTCGTCGCACCTTCTACGCAGGCGTCGCAGGAGGTCGCTACATGCGACCCGCAGCTCACCCTTGGGCCGTGGGGACATCGCAAGAGGTTTCAAAGAAAAAGGCGCCTTTGCGCAAACTAGGGGGTTGAAGGGGGTGAAAATAGTTGATGATGATAGTTGATGATGATTGATGATAGTTGATGATGGTTAACGACAGTTGGTGATGGTTGGTAATGGTTGATGGTGGTTGATGATAGCTGATTGTGGTTGATGATAGTTGACGATGGTTGATGATAGCTGATGATGGTTGATGATGGTTGGTGATGGTTGATGATGGTTGGTGATGGTTGATGATGGTTGGTGATGGCTGATAATGATTGATGATAGCTGATGATCGTTGATGCTGATGATGATGGTTGATGATGATGACGATGGTTGATGATAGTTGACGATGGTTGATGATAGTTGACGATGGTTGATGATAGTTGATGATGGTTGACGACAGTTGATGATGGTTGATGATAGTTGACGATGGTTGATGATAGTTGATGATGGTTGATGATAGTTCACGATGGTTGATGATAGTTGACGATGGTTGATGATAGTTGATGATGGTTGATGATAGTTCACGATGGTTGATGATAGTTGACGATGGTTGATGATAGTTGATGATGGTTGACGACAGTTGATGATGGTTGATGATAGTTGACGATGGTTGATGATAGTTGACGATGGTTGATGATAGTTGATGATGGTTGACGACACTTGATGATGGTTGATGATAGCTGATGATGGCTGGTGATGGTTGATGATGGTTGGTGATGGCTGATGATGGTTGATGATGATGGATGATGGTGGATGATAGTTGATGATGATGATGATGATGATGATGATGATGATGATGATGATGATGACGGTGGTGATGACGGTGGTGATGGTGGTGATGATGATGATGATGATGATGATGATGATGATGATGATGATGATGACGGTGATGATGATGACGGTGATGATGGATGATAGTTAATGGTGATGATGATGATGATGATGATGATGATGATGATGATGATGATGGTGATGATGGTGATGTTTGATGTTTGATGTATGTGGATGTATGGTTCAAAAGGTTGGTATGTTGATTACATTGAAATGTACCAAAGGAATTTGAAGGCACCAAAGAATTGGCCAGATCTAGCGGGGAGTCCCCTGGCAAAACACTTGAGTCCTTCCAGCAAAAAATAAAAAGACTTTCAAAAGATGATCAATCGGCGGTACTCACCAGCTTCTGGACTGAAATGCCTCCTCAACTTCCCAACAATCCTTCTGAGTAACCCAGCAACATAGAAGTCTTATTGTTCATCATGATGTTTTGACTAGTTGATGTTGGTATAGCATGCCAGTCTCTAACGTTTGTGGTGTCTCCAAGTGTCCTTACACGATCTGATCTTTTGGCATGGCGATTGGTACGCTTTGTATGTAGGGTTCGGATTTTATGTGGGTTGTTTTTGTGTTTGTTCATATTGTTTTGCTTTTCGGTCTGGAAGCTGTTTTCCTGGAATTCCCTCTCATTTTGTGCGGTGGTGGTAGTGGTGCTGGTGGTGGTGGTGGTGGTGGTGGTGGTGGCGGCGGTGCTGGTGCTGGTGCTGGTGCTGGTGCTGGTGCTGGTGCTGGT
>VSDK01017774.1:141186-166164 GCA_009767595.1 Symbiodinium kawagutii | reverse complement strand
GTGGTGGTGGTGGTGGTGGTGCTGGTGGTGGTGGTGGTGGTGGTGGTGGCCCTGGTGGTGGTGGTGGTGTCGGGTCTATGCTTTGAGGTTTTTAGGGTGTATGGTTTAGGGGGTGCGAGTTTTAGGGTTTTTGGTTTCTAGGGTTTTAGGGTGTATGGTTTGTTGGAAATCACTGAAAAACAATGAACGATTAGAAACGCCAAAAAAAGCCGGAATCCAAAAGCTGCGCTTTTTTCTTTTTGCAAGCACGCTGACAAGTACGAAACGAGTTCGCGCTCTTCTATACACAGCTTGCCTTGCAGGTGGGAGACCCTACGGGCCTCCACAAACTCCTCCCATTGCCGCATCACTTGAGCATTGTATGTCACCCAAGTGGTGCCCGCAATATCTTATGAAGATCTTTCACTTCATGGCCTTCATGGCCTTCATCGCCTTCATCGCCTTCATTGCCTTCATAGCTTTCATTGCGGGTGCCTCCTCTTCAACGGCCTTCTTCATCGATTTCATTGCTTTCATGGCCTTCATCGCTTTCATCGCCTTCATTGCTTTCATTGCCTTCATGGCCTTCATAGCTTTCATAGCCTTCATTGGTGCCATGTTTGCAGCGTCGATTGACGGAGTGCTTTTAGGAGGGCTTGAGCCAAATGGAAAAATTGGTGGAAACCATCGAACAGTTCACAAACACTTTTGACAGGCAAGGAAACAAGGAATCCAAAAAGCTGAAAGCCAAAAGCAAAAAGACAAATAGCCAATCACTGCAAGCCATGAAAAAAGTTATTAGAAACACCACCAAATTTAGGAATACTGTGTAAAACACAGGAATATCTAAAACATTCTAAAACAAATATGTATAATGAGAACTAGAGAGCCAAAAGACCAGCAACCAAAAGCCAGAGTCCAGCGGAAGCCGCCAAAATCAGATTCTTAAAAACACAAAAGATTGCCCTTGGTGGCCATTTATATACCATTGCCAATCAGATTCTGATGACACAAAAGATTGCCCTCCTTTTACCATTGCCATCCATTGCCCTTGCTCGTCCAAGCCGCCGATCAAAGTTCATGGCAGGAATTTGCTGGCCAACTTTGAGCAGCGTAAGGCGAAGATCATCATAGAGTGCCTCAGGCGCAAATGCTTTGCCCCGAAACGGCTTACGGGGAGACCTAGGGTCCATATGGGTCCGTATAGGTCCATGTCTGCAGGGTTGAAAACGAAAAATGGAGGCAAACATCCTCAATGTCATGAGAATTTGCCGATTTTGGCATGTTGGAACCTTGAAGGTCATAGCATCGAAACGACTCCTGAGGAGATGGCGCCATCGGCTGCTAAAGGCCTTGAGGTTTGTCCGAACAGCCCACATCTAGGGCCTGGCAGCTGCAACAGAAATTCTTCGCTCAGATTCCGTGCCTTCCGCGCCTTCCGTTGAGGAACAAAAGGATGCATCTTGCACGCGCGGGGAATACTGCCTTAGCATCTCCAACTTTCAGCTGTACCTGGAGTGCTTTCTTTGCACTCTCAATTCTTGCGCTACTGCTTGGTACGCGTGCTCCAGGGCAAACATATTCAAGTTTGAACAAAATCCAACCTCTAAAAAGCCAAGGAGCTTAAAAGTCTGCAGCTTATTGGAAGATGGCACTGCTGATGCCTGAGAGTATCAGAAAAGTTGGGTATATTGAGTATGGAAAAAGTCGGTGGTCAAAATCCTGCCTCTAAAGAAGGCGCAACGACGTGTTGCCTCGGGTTCCAAAACACATTCGCCGCATGAGTTAGAACATGTCCACTGTCGAGTCGCGTCTGGAAAGTCAAAGATGCGTTTCCAAATGATGAACACTAGTGACATGAATATCTCAACCTTATCTGTGGGTTTTTTGCATGTCACTTGTCCTGACCAGCTGATTGACTATGGTTCAAATTTGGGGTGTCGTTGCAATATTGCTTGCTGTTAAGTATGGCTATGTGGGGCACTATGACTCTGACCTATTGATGTTAAATGACTATGAGTAATTGGTGGATTCCCCTACTGTTTACTATTCTGCCATCTTGTGCCCTATTTCATTCAAGCCCGTGCAAGCCTTAGTCCACAATCAATCACGATTTGCCTAGGCAAATCATTGCTGAGGTCCGCTCCGGATTGCTAGTACCAGCCAGTCGAGGCTTTGATAAACAGGCAGCGATAGTGCGCCCGACACTCCTCACACACGGACATGACACGAGAGTTACGATTCCCGAAATTCCATGGCTCGATTCTGTATTGACCCACCAGTACAACAGGATTCCCATGGATTCCCTGTGTCATCGCTTAGGATATGCCACGTTTGTCCTGCCGGCGCAAGGAAGGCTGTCCTGAGCGACAAGGGATCGCCAAAGTGGCAAATGTGATATGGGCCTTGGGGTGCCATGGGTCGCGAAACTGCTACTGCTGTCCTAGGACTCATTGTGCTACTTATTCTATCTTATTCTGTTCCAACATACTCCAACTATTCTATAAGCAGTTGGACAAGCATCCCCTATTGATGGTTACTTTCGACAAATCCTTCCCCTGGCTGGTCACAGCTGACAACATTGTGGCTATGAAGTCGACATCCAAGCTTCAGAAACGGGGCATGCCAGGCAGCAACCATGGCAGGTGACTCCAATGGGGTGTTGCAGTGGTTGATGGATGTTGACGGCATGGCATCATCTCTGGAAGATACATCTCTGCATCCAAGGATTCCAAGTTCATGTACACACTATCCGCCGCTTGA
Organism: Symbiodinium kawagutii; assembly: GCA_009767595.1. Taxonomy (NCBI): domain Eukaryota; class Dinophyceae; order Suessiales; family Symbiodiniaceae; genus Symbiodinium; species Symbiodinium kawagutii. Next base: position 163,422 of record VSDK01017774.1, on the reverse strand, counting down.
GGCAAACAAGACCGAAAGAAAATATGAGAAACTGATTGCTCTTACTGTTTGATACTATTTGTCAAAGCTTGATTCTTGCACAAAGCCAAAAGAAAGTTGCAGATTGAGTCAGGCTCTTTCAATTTATTGTAAGCAAAAACCCTTGTGCCTGTGTATATCTTGTTATATAAATCTACATCTATTGCATATCTATTTTGTATATATGTGTTTGAATGTACCTTTGTGCACCATTCCAAACGTGTCGGGTGGCACTGAGAATATGCATATGTGTGTGTTTCTCTATCTATTTACATAGCTCTACAAACATAGATCTTATAGATATCACATATACATATACATCTATCTTCCATGTAGATATTCGCAGCTATAGATCATAAATTGTTCATCTAGAAGCATATAGAGATGTCTATACAAATGTACATATGTTTGTATATACTAGTGTATACAAATCATATCAATATATACACATCATATGAATAGAGACATATCGTATACTCACATATGATCACATCTGTACATTATCACAAAGTCACTTGAAATCTCCAACCGTGCCGGGGTGGCCAAGCGGATTGAATCCCCAAGCTTCACTCGGTCATCAACCTCCTCAGACGTGTCCCTTTGGGCCACGGGGCGCACGCGCCAATGCCTGGCGGAGCGTGACGAGATGCCCAATGATTTCAATTGGGGAGTTCAAATGGTGGTTTTTTAGAATAGGGGTACCCTAAAAATGGCTGGTTCAGATCTATCAATGACTTTTAAACATTATAAACTGAATGTTTGGTTTAACTCCAACGGGTAGTTCAAATTAGGTAGTTCCAATGGTAATTCAAATTGGGTAATATTGGGTAGTTCCCCAAAAATGGCGGGTGTGTTAATGTACCTGTTTAATACGGGATGATTTGTGGGTACCCCGATTTTGAGAAACACCCAAAGCAATGATGTTCAATGCTGAATGCTGGCTGATTGCCTGGTTGGTTGTTTCATTTGATTCGTTGGTTGACATCCTGCCAAATGAAAGTCCATCACCAAACAAGCCAGCTGCGCGATCCGGAAGCTGCTTTTGGGCAAACACAGAGCTGTGGCTCCTGAATCTGAAAAGATCCTGATGTAGGGTGCAACCAAGATTTTTGTACCTACAAATTATTGAACATCAAATCAATCATACCAAGAAATGATTGCGAAGGGCTTGTCAAATCAAACAAATTGCTTTTTGAATCTCCTGTACTGCTCCAGATCTGGAGCTCAGCCCTTGTGGGGTTGATCCATTTGTCGTTGGAATGCAACGATCTGCACAAAGCTTTGACGCCACGTCCTCATCTTTGGAGTGTCCACCTCGATTGGTCAAGTCACTACCGTCCCACTCCCGTCCCACGGTGTCCCAGAGCCATATCGGTTGGACTGGCACCGGTCCCTGAGATTGTTGCCTGCAAATAGGTAATGAGGACGTTCATGGAGACCCTCATGAGTCCTGGTCGGTGTCGATGGGCTGGGCATAACCAACGAATGTCTGGGTCCGAAATAGCACTGGGAATGCCTTTGGGTGTATCCATACGTTGGGGTACCTAAAGCATCCCAAAATGTATAAAATGTTACAATATAGAAACATTATGAAACATTCAGAGAAAGCAAGCATAAATGTTATGATTGGAGAAACATTCAGAGATGATCGTAGAGAAATGGAGCATTCAGGTACCAAATTTATAGATATTTATCGCACAAAGTCACAGCAGCGTCGCCATGCCGCCCGGGGTCCCAAGTCGGATGAGTTGATCGAAATGAAGGCGATCATCTCGACCAAAGCGGTCATTGTCATCGACCCGGCAAATCGTCAAGTTGGTCCTCACTGCATCTGCCCGGCCCAAGCTTTGGTGACCCATCAGAATCATCAGCATGGGAAATGTTCAGCACTTCGATTGCCAGCAATTGATACCAATGGATACCAATGGTAGATTCGCAATCGTAGCTGATGCGATCAAGGCAGGCTTATGAGTGATAAATATCAACAACAGGTGGTGATCGCTTGTCGCCTATCATTAACTTTCCCTCAGTCACCCGGAATCATGTCCTACTATTGATGCTAAAACTGTCGAACAAACGAATTTGTTTGCTGCTTTCGTTTCACCATTTCATGTTTCATGTCCTGGGACAGGAAGCAATCACACTCCCTGTAGACAAACCAAAACCCACAACCTGCATCGCAGCACATTGACATAGCAGTGAACCAATGACATGGAAATCAGGAAAGAAAACCGGACCTTGCCTCTGCTGTACCAGTGTTCACCTTAGTTTTGTGGCGTCAAAAACCTGTGTGTCATCCCCTGCTGGCTTTTCAATGTGCATTCAAATGTTAGGTCGCAATATAATAGAAAAGCATGAAAAACATGACTAAAACATGACTAAAACATGACTAAAACATGACTAAAACCCTACTATATATATCAAGCAGTATAACCCCCGCGAAACACCAATGAAACAAGGAGATCTTGCTGCTGATTCAACACATTTTGACACAGCCAAGGTGCCAGGATTTCCGTCGCATCTACTTGTAACAAGCCACGTGTGCAAGCCTCAGGCACTGAAACTTGCTACCAGTTCCGACTGACTGTGCACTGCGAATATCAGAAGGCACCCAGTTCCCCACACTTCGTAGGGTGAGCATGTCGCCGAAGTGTACATAGCCATCACCGCAGTTCGTTGTTGGGACAGGCCTCATGGACCACTCGTGCGAAGATGTGTGCCCTTCAGGTCAACAAGGCCTTTGCAAGTACTAATTCATGTAATTACATGTCCATGTAATTACATGTCCATGTATCTACAAATGCGCAGTCTAAAGCGAGATTTGTACACGTGCAAAAGTGTGTGATACTTTTCCGTTGACCTTGGAAGTTTCTTTTCACATTCATTGCAATAAAAGCTTGGATAGGAAAAGTTCGATCGAAAGCCTTGCCAGTTTCTATAACATGCAGGCCGTGTATCACTGGAAGCTACTCGCTTGCTGTAACATCCTTCATGGCTGCCACACAAAGAATATGTGGTAGCTGTGGCTTCCATACATTGCAATCCCAGATGTCAAGCAGTAAAAAGATAGACCCCAGAGCAGTTTGAAAAAACGGGAACAGCTCCACGAATTGCCCATAGAGGGCCCCCCCAACATCCCCCAACCGTCCATTAATCATCATTTTCAGTAGCAAAACATTTTTTGTAGGGCCCTGTTCAGCCTGTTCAGTGACTACCCCAAAATAATCTAAGCAGCTCAGTCGCAAACACCGAGAATATCTCTAAGGATCCGACACCAGAGTATGTTTCAGGGTCTGTGCAGCCCCTTGAAGAACAACGGTGTGCTGCTTCTGGCCTGTCAGCCCCACAAACTGCTTGGCGACAGAAACCATGGCAACGGCTTCAACGGCGGTAAGTCGGCGACAGAGGTATTCCTGCAGATTCTTCTCCTCCACCTGTGAGTTGAGACTCAGCAGGGGCGACTCAGCATCTGAAACTCATCCTGTTGGCTCACGGATGAACGGTTCAGCTCACCTTGACGCTCTCGGTCCAATCTTCCATTGGCAAAGAAGGCGAGCAACAGCTTACCCAGTTGCGAACCAGCTGTGTGCTCCCCTGTTGATATGGATTGCGTGCATGACATTGAGGCGTAACAAAAGTAGCAATAACAGGTGTATATGCAGTATATGAATGTACATGTGATGTATGAAAACCATACAGTTGGGATCGAAGGAAAAGTACATTTTGCCATACCTATGATTCCCAGTTCTTGTGAATCTCCCTGGTGTATAGACACCATAGCCATTGACATCCATAGACCATGAGTCAGAATGCCGATGTGGTGAATCCACCCATTTTGGATCATGGGCTACACCTGTAGACACTTCAGCACTTCTTGTGCCGAACAGCTGCGATGCTCAGATTTCAGGCTGTGACACACTGTGACACTGCGGAGTTGTACGAAGATGGGAAAAGAACAAAAACGTCCTGGGAGTGAGCAATGGCTGGTATCAAACAAGCAAAGCATGTTTCAAGCAATGCTTAGTCCATGCTTGCAGCTTATCAAACACACATGTTTCATGCATTTCAAACAATTTCGCTGCAAGCATGGGCTGAACTGTTGAATTTCGCTCACAGATCTGACAGTAGAACTGATAAAAACCACCTATGAGCAGCCTTTTTTGCAGTGTCAGACGTGCTTCGGCCGCCCCTCCAGCCCCTGCAAGGATGCAGAAAAATTCACGTGTGGCCCCAGGCACAAAAATCATCCTGGCAGAGATATGGTGTGTCCTTGTCATTCTTTGCCCATGACAATTTTGATCTCTGCAAAATTCAAGTCATTGATACAAGTAAGATTGATAAGTCAAGCTTTCTTTCCTGTCATTTCATTTCCAGACACAAATTTCACATGTTCACTTCACATTTCAAATTTGACAGCAATTGTATTACCATTTGTTTGCTGTCGCTTCTCATTTTCAGCTTGAAATGGCATTTTCCCAGGCTGCAAGTAGCTCTTTGGCTGACAAGACTTCTCTGGCCGCAACATCATCCCCTCGCCGGCCCAAATGTGCAATGCGTTGGAATGCCAATTTCCCAAGTTCTTGCAGAAAATTTCCAATTGCCAGCAATCGTTTATGCCATCGGCTCCACTCTTCATAGGCATTCATCATATCAGGCTCCTTAAGCAGCAAGAAGCGCTCTTGCGGCGGGCTTGATGACAAGTTGAGCATTGCCACCATATCACTTGGCAATTCATCACGGCTCATCGCACAGAAACCCAGGGCTCGCAGAAACAGCCAAACGCCGGGTTGCCGACCAAGACGCTCTTGAAAGCCTTCGTTGCGAATCCGGATCAGTCGCAATCTGACATCTGCTGGCTCTGCGGCAATGGAAGTGACCATGGTCTCAAGACCTTCAATGATGCCTCGATAGACTCCTACTGAAGCTGCCAGCATGGATGACAAAGCATCTGCACATGCAGCGTCGGGGCCCAGTTTTGAGATCTTCGTTTCTGACTCCTGTTCCATTCGCAGCAATGCATCCTCAGCAGCCAATCTCGCAGCTTCCTTCTGCTGTTCCTGTCTCAACTCTTCCTCCTGCTTTAAGCGGGCAGCCTCTTCCATTGCTCGCTGGGCATCCATCTTCTTCTGATTGTCTTCCAGGAGTTCCTCCAAAGGTTTTCCTCGGTTCCGTCTGCATGGACGTACAACGTTGGAAGTTGGTTACTTTCTGTCAACATGGCCATGGGTCAATATTAACCAACCAATAGTGGGGGATAATAACCAACAATAATGATCAATGATAGGGGAACCAGGGGTACAGGGTTTTGACCCACTGCCACATTCCAACGAATGCCATCAGACTTGACTTCGTGACATCTCCAGCAATCCTCCTACAGAATCATCTATGACTAATATGAAGAAAATGACAATGCCAGACAATGCCATTGACAATAAGACCTTCCGAAAATACTCAAAGCGCGCACTGCCGTTGCATCCTACCTTTGCTTTTGGATGACGGTTCCATTTGAATTAAGTTTCTAAACACTATGTTGTATTCATTTCCACTTTATCAGACCTACAGAATTTTTCCCACTGTCTTACAAGCTCTCAGATTTCCGAATGGTTTCAGGTTTTTGTCAGATATGTAAAAAACCTGTATGTAAAAAACCTGAGTTTCATTTTCCCCACTTTCTCAAAAAAACTGGATTTCCCCAGATGTCCAAATGATTTCATATGATTTCCCAATTTTTCGGAGTTCCAAGTGCCGTTTAGCTTCTGGCTGCTTCAGCTGCTTCTCTTTCAGCAGCTTCTCGTGCAGCTGCCTCTTGTCTCTGCCGCTCCACTGCTGATGCGGCGGCCTCGGGCGTCGGATGATGTCAGGAACATCCACAACGGTTCTGCTTCCGTTGGTTTGTGCTGCTTGGAATATACAAAATGTCTTGTATGAAGATGATTTCAGATGTTTTAAGTAGCAACTAAATATATCTGCCAAGAACAGTTTAAATACCAACGGCTCAAGCAACACGGGCCCCGGCCTCTTGATCCAATTGTTGGACCAGCGGTTCAAAGATACTCCTCATGGCCTCGAAGGCACCCATAGCGCTCTTAAGCCTCACACGTTGGCGCTATTGGAAGAGGGATCCCCCAAGTGATACGCAACATCCTTGTGGGGCATACTGGGGCCCAGTACTCCCAGTACCATAAACATCACCATACAGTACCATAAACAACATCCTTCTGAGGGATGATTCCCTAGGGAGAGGCCTGGTGAGTAGATCGCTGACCTTCTCAGCCATTTTGACTCCGTAGGTGGCAGCTGCTTCCAGCTCCAGTGCTTTGGCAAGTCTCGATTGGATCTCTTCGAAACCTTCGGATTTGCTGTCCACGATCTCCTGCGCCTTTTTCATCACTTCTTCTGGGGATGTCTGGTGCAAAATGGATTGCATCTCTTCCTTCAAACCTTCCAATTGGCTTCGAGCCTCACATCGCCGTTGCATTTTCTCAGCAACGGGACTCAAGTCCTGGAAATGTTTCTGGACCTCCGTCCAACGTGAGTGTGACTCAACTGGCAGCTCACCTCGCTGTGCATGTGACGCTTGATCTTGCTGGAGTTCAACGATCAGCTTCTCCACCGTCTCAACCGCAGCAGACGCTTTACGGAATTCGGTCATGAGCGGCGGAACACCTTTGAAAATGTCTTCAAAAATCACTAGCGTGGTGAAACCATTGCAATAAGCAAAGGAAAACACTATGAGTAGGGTGAACAGCCTAGCTACCTTTTCGAGAAAATTGACTTGAGAATGCTGTGCTGTGTGTATTCGTCTACCTTTCCTGACACGTATTTGTCAAAAGATGTGCAATGCTGAGTGAGTTGCGGGGTGCTTCAAAGTTGCAGGGCTTGAACAAGACGGCAAAACAATCAATTCAACAATTCATTCAACGATCAATTCCCATCTTATCGAATTCTTATCTGCCCTTTTATCTCTGCTTTTCTCAAAATGCTCACCTGCAAATCCAGGCTTGAGGAACATACCCAAGCATCAGATTTTAATGATTTTTACAGTGGTCTTGAAGTGCTGCGAGTCGCATATGAGATTCTTCTGGATTTTGATGTTTGACTATACTTGAATTCATTGTCCGGCACGTGGCTCATGGTGACTACAAGCTACTGCGGAAAGGACCCAAAGCCTTCCTCATTCCCATATCAATCTATATTGATCTATGTTTTATGTTTCAGAAAAAATCATGTTGGGACGGAGAACTTGACTAAACACATGCCCTATACTTCTTTCTTGACGACTACACCAACATGTCAAGCATGACTGGCAGCTTTCAAGTACGTTTGCGGTGTGGGATACCCTACAAAAAAGCATAAAAAGTAGCATCAAGACGTGTTTTCAACGAAAACCAAAAATTGGCTTGGAACTTGCATAGTTGTTTATTCAATCTTGCATATGACGTATTGTGGTCGGAGCGTCCACAACCAAATCCAAATCCTCTAACCGAAGAAAATCTCCGATTTGAAACGCAGTGGCCGATCATGGCTGACCCATCCTAACTTCAGCGCACAGACGCAGGGAGTTTCTGCCTAAGCTGATCTCCGGATGAAGAACTTCCTGAATCGGCCGCTGGGGTTCACTAATTTTACGGGTAGCCATGGTGCCCCAAATCCTTGGGAGGCCCCGGGGCACCCTGTGACACCGAAATGAAACGAACCTTTTCAATCTGTTTCAAAGTGAAGCAGCTGCTGAATGGAGCGTAGAATAGTTTTTGGTCACTAGGCCAAATTATGGTAGAAGGAAAAACCTCTCCTCTCCAAAGCTTCTCCAAACAGAGGACTGTGCACAACATGAGCGCGCAGCTATGAGATTCATGACACACACCGGGGTCCTTCGGGGTGCTGAAGATGGACGAGGTGGCGTCGTCCTTGACAAATGCAGGTTCATGGTTCAACTGGTTCAGTCAATCCACAATTCAACAGCGCGAGCAATGGCCAAAGAGGGTCGTCTCTGGTGGCAGATTCCTCTCGCTTGATGTCCTGTCTTTCCTGCTCAGTCGTGCTATGGGCTTGCTGAAGGCTGGTGCTCAACTACAACAACTTTCCCAGGTAGCTGTTCAACCCTGAGCAATCTGGGAATAGCAGGGGGCCAAGTGTGAGCAGCCACAGCCTACGATGACATGGCAATGCGCACACGTTTTCCAGGGCCGGCGACGGCACAGAATCCCTTGAGCCATCGGCGAGAGGGAGTGTTCACTCTTGGTCAATGGATGGAATGGAATCCACATGCTCATGGTCACAGTTCCCCCAATTACTGTTGGCCAAGAGTGTACTGAACATCTGAGATGCGTTGATCTCATACTCGCCTCTCAACCGACGTTCACTGGCAGCGTGACTTCGCTGCTTGAATCTACGATCGGTCTTCCGATGCTGCATCTCTTCTGCCACATCCACTAGACATAGCCAACCGGACTTCAGGTACTGGTTCAGGGCATCATTGGCTTTGCCTGGATCCAGCTTGGTCATTGGATCCACCAACATCTTCTGGTGTGGAACCCACCGAACCATGCTGCGAGTGGATTGGAGATCCCGCAGCACGATAGCAAGTTCCAAAGCGCTCTTCCGGTCTTGCTTTCCACTGGGATTTTCTCGAAGAAGGCAATCGAAGAGGGACTTCGCATCGGTGACGGAGCACTGCTGTTGACGTCCTCCAAGATGGCATTGACCTCGCATGACCAACATGTGAGGACTGAGTGAGTTTCTCCAATCACTCAGCTGAACATCGTGAAACACCGCATCTCGGTACATCACCTGGAGCCAGTCAACTTCATTGACTCCTTGAAGCATGGCCTGGGTCTCGCCACCGAAAGTGCTGAACACCTTCCTCTTCAGCTTGGATGATCTCCATGTGATTGGAGATGCTTTCACTGGTCTCTTCCCTTCTGGTAGGAATTCGGCAGCCAGCACCATCCAAGCACCTTGAGTTGAGTCCGCTGGTAGTCCTTCTTCATCTCGAACGTCAGTACCCTTGGTGTTGATTCCGCCTGCGTCTGAGATGGCGATGAACACCATAGTCTTGGGATCGAACCGCCAGAATCGCAAGGTGCGATCTGCTGTGGATCGCAGGTAGTTCACGAACTTGTTGGCGATCTTCACGTCTTCGATGGTGGCAAAAGGAAGTCTGCTTGCCATTATCGACGCGATTCCAGAAGCTTCGGGACGGCTTTCCCTTCCAACCCAGTTGAACTTGAACACCAAGGAGCGGAGACTCTGGAACTCGTCTTCGTTGAGCTTGGCATCTTTGAGTTGGCGACGACCGCGGCTCAGAGTCACCGGGTGAATCTGCTCGGTGATGTACTTGCTCTGGTCCACATAGATGCAATCCGGAGTACATCGAATGAACCGACCAGCATACTCAGCTTGATCGCACTCCCACTTCCCAAACTCGAAACGGCTGGTCAGCTGGTCCTTCAACTGGTCGTAGTAGCTGGGGAGCGCCGCAACAATAAAATCGTCGACTTCCACCAGGATCTGGCTGACGCAACGTCCCTCGCCATCAAACTTGGAGAACCAACAAGGTTCCACCAGGTTGCGGACAAACTTGAGGTCTTCGGTGAGGAATGAAGCCACTGTCTCCCTCCAAGCAGCTGGCGCATCATCCAGCCCGTAGACTGGCACCTCAATGGCTATCAGTGAACCTGCAGGCAGATTCAGCCCTTCGCACCCCTCAGCGTATAGTGGGCCTCGAGGACGTCCAAGTTTCTGCGACTGGCAAAAGGCATTGCGAACGTCACCAAACGCAAATTTCATCTGCAAGTTCAGCCCTGTTTGTAGGAACATGGCTATTCCCTCACTTTGAGGTGTTGGACTGAAGGTGGTCAGCGTGCCCGTGTCCGGGCCACGGTGCCCATGGAGACACCACCTCGATTTTGCTTTCCACTCGTTGATCCCGGTGGGAAGAGGTTTCTTTCTTCGCACCATTCTCGATGATAAGACTCTTTCAGGGCGCTTCATTGCTCAAACATGATCCGCTCCTGCTCATTGAGTTCCTTGAGAGTGATCTCGCTTCCTCGCTTTGCGGCTGCCAAGAAGGAGAAGCTGCCCTCCGTGGACTCAAACAACGCTTCGTCATCTTCCTCGGGCCATACATCGCCTGGGGAGCCAGGAGCAGCATTACTCAAGTCTCGAAGTCCAGGAGGAAGAGGAGGAAGCTGTACTTGAGGCGGCTGAAACAGATGAGCCACTGGAGTGCCAGGCGCTCGAGTCGATCCTTGTGCTGGTTCAGGGACAGGAGGCTCCATTTGATCCACTTCCTGTGAGCTAGCATTCGGAGATTCGGTCCTCTGCAACTTCGCAGGGGGCTCAGGTATTGGCACTTCGGATCCACTCGGGCTCGCCACTTCTTCTTCGGGGATGGCATCCAGATGAGTTCTGCTAGGCACTGGAGGCTCAGCTGCTGGCTCATCGATCGAGGATCTTCTGGAGCTCATGGGAGTTGGCAAAGTTGCAGGAACAGGGGTGTCGAGCTCGGCGCTTTCAATGTTTCCACTCGACGGACCCACCAGACCAGGAGGCACTTGAGGCAGTGGCGGAGTTTCATCCGAGGCCTGGTCTTGATTGAGGCGTCGAGGCGCTGGTACTGCAGGACCGTCTTCCAATCGTTGAACTGGACCCAGAAGACGATGAAGGGGAGGAGGCCCTTCTTGTGCCAAATCATTAACTGCACCAGCTTGGGAACCAGACATGACCTGACGAAGTAGCTCAGCTAAACCAGGATCAGTCATGAGTTCACGACCAAGGATTTCCGATGGTAGCGCAGCTCGAACTTGAGAATGCGCACACCTCCAAAGACGGCTACGCATTCCCACAAACACCGTGTCGTTGTTGCTGAGCACCACGATGCCGGGCCCGACCCAACGGTCTCGAAGATGTAGATCTTGATTTTGTCGAGCTCTTCTGAAGACGTAGACCCACTGCCCAGGTGCCCAGTGTCTGCTCTGCTGAGGTGCTGCACGGGGAGCTTTCTGCAGGGCATCCCGACTTGACTGCTTGAGGGCCATCTGTCTTCCTTTTTCTCGGATGCTGTGGGAGCGACGAAACTGTCCTGCTGACTCATCCACTTCCATTGGATCATCAAAAGCGTCCATCAGTCCATGTTGCCCCAGTTCGTCTTCTGCAAGTAGCTCATCGGGAACCCGAGGAAGCTGACCGAAAACGAGTTGACTTGGGGTGTAGCCTCCCTTGCTCAGCCATCGATTCTTGGTGGAGGTCAGTGAGGCTAGGAACTCATCCAACTCCTTGAGGTCGCTGAACACACATTGTCCACCATGAATCTCGGAGTCCAGCCTGTCCTTCAGCCATCCGCCATGACGCTCAGTGCGTCCATTTTCCCATGGACATTCTGGATGGATGACATGTTGATACACTCCAGTCAGCTCCAGTCCTCTCTCAAAGGCTCCTTTGAACTCATTTCCAGCGTCGCACACCACGACTTGAGGAGCTCCGAAGTATCTCATCCACGTCTCGACAAAGAGGCGCCATGCAGTGTTGGAGGTCGGAGTGCCTCCACTGCTTCCTTCGGGAACTTCAGCTCGGACTGCAATCTGGTAGGAAGTTCCAGCGCATACCACATTGAGTATGGGCACTCGCAACTCCTTGAAGTGAACATACAGGAAGTCGACCCCAATCACTTTGTTGAATGCGAAGGTTCGAGGGAGTTGAACGCGTCGACGAGGGTCTGGGAGCTTCTTGAAGTTGCAGGCCTCGCAGTTGAACTCGTTCTTCACGAACTTGAGAACCTGAGGCTTGGCTCCTGCTGCTCGAAGAGCACGCAGCATCCGATTTCGATCTGGATGACCGGTGTTGACGTGTACTCGACGCACAAGTCTTTTCTGACTGTCAGTCAAGGGAGAAGTGGATGATTCCTCCGGCTCCATCGTTTCAGTGGGCTCGTCCTCATCGTCCTCCGCATTCTCCCCATAGAAGACCAGATTGGAATACTTTTCCGGGTTGTCTTCGGCTGAGAATTCAAACCACTGACCCAAGGACGGCGGAGGAACTTGGGACACTAACTTCAGAGTGCTCTCAGCAATCAACTGACACATGGCCGGAGGATACTCTTGCGCTTTACGAGGGAGTCCGCCTTCGAGGACTTGATGCTGGTGATCGCCACTGCACTGTGCCTCCAGCAGCATAAGTGCTAGCCAAGGGTTGCTAGTAGCGATCTTGGTACTCTTCTGAGACAATTCGCCGCTAGGCACCACCTGAAGTCCCAGAGCACATTGATCGAAAGTCATGAGGGCCACGTCAGTCCGCTGAACCCGTCGCTGAGCTCGGGGACGAAGCCATGAGGAAGCTCCTGCTGGATGTTCCAGTCCAAAGTGATTCCCATCACGTAGCTGTGCCTCTGCTGCTTCGATGGAAAAGTCCCATTGCAACTCTCCCTCACAGATGTCCTGCTCAACCTTAACCGGGTCCATCTTGGGATGGTTGATCCTGTTCCATTGAGTGAAGGCTCGGCTTTCTGGTGAGGCCATCAGCATCTGAGGTCTATGCTGGCTGCGAAATTGCCTGAACTTGGTCCTGTGATCCTTTCGACGGACGTCCCAACCCATCTTAAGATCGAACTTGCCCTCGTCCTCAGTGCGGAGTCCCATCTTCCTGGCATAGGGGGCTACTCGAGGAGGAGAGAAGATCTCGACGAAATCCAGAGTGGATGTCGAGCTGGTCTGTCCTGACCTTCTGGCCAGCCAAGAAAGATGCTTGGCTGCATGATAGCACGAGTTCGACTCGCCATCTTGTCCTGGTGTCAGTGACTCATCATCCAATCCCTTCAGCTCGTCGATCCAACGTTGTGCCTTGAACATCCAGAAAGGGCCTTCTGCTCGTTCGTTTCCTTCGTGGTCCATCGCAACTATGGACTCATGGTCGTCGGCCAGTTGCAGCTTGTTCAGCAACTGAGATGGAAGTCCCCATCTGTGAATGATCCATGTTCGATTCTCATCTTCTAACGGTACAGTCCCCGATGCTCTAGGACCATTTTCAGACAGAGCGCCAGTCTCCTGATCCACCACCTGAATCCACAACGTCTGCCACTGGGGATCTGGGCTCACCAGCACGTGACTGCTGTTTCGAATCATGGTCCCACGATGCTGCATGAACGACGGAAGCCATGATGGTCGGCTCGCATCGTGACTGCATGGTTCCTCCTTGACTCCGGTCTTAATCAGCTCCGAGTAACAGCGGTCAAACTGACATGTCCCGTCACTGATCAGTGTCCGAGAGTCACGGTGAACGCAGTCATGAGTGGCATCCTGACATCGTTGGCGATGATCCGTCCCTTCCAGCATGTCATAGTGGATGATGAAGGATTCAACGCCATGACTGTGACCAAGCATCAGAGATTGGAGTTCTGGGGAGCATTGGTGCCAGGCCAGGAGGGAGTTCGATACGACAGCTCCTGACGCAACCATCCATGACGGCCAGCTCAACCGTCGAGCTCGGTAGCGTTTGGGTTCACATCGTCGGTGTCCATCCAGGGGCTCGAGGGTCCCTCCGACGGTTCCGGACTCACCGGGCCCTGGGTCAACTGACTTGGGGCCGCTTGATTGGATGCTGTCATGAGAACCATCTGATTCTGACCTCGTGCCAAATCCTGCAGCGAGGAGTTGATCTGGCTCAGGATGTTCCCCAGTTGTTTTGGTTCTGCAGCTGCATGGTTTCCACGGCCTGCTGAACGATGATCGAAGACTCCTCCGACTGGCTCACTGCAGGGCTGGTCACTTTCGGTCTTGCATATGGCTTGGCTTTTGCCTTTCCCGCTGGAGCCGAATGCCTCTTTGACTGATACATCAGCCTTGCCTTGCATTTTCCGCACGTCGTCCAGGAGGCATACTGATTGCATCGTCCGATCACTTGATCGGGAGGATGGAGACAATGTCCGGGCTTCTGGCTGTCGTCCAGGAGGTAGCTCATGCGCTTCGACACTGGACTCTTGGTTCGAAGCTCCGCGGAAGCCAAGTCCTTGAAGAGTAGGCGATTGGTCTCCAACCGGTTGCCCACTGCGACAAGTAGTTGCTTCCATCCCTGCTCTGCCGCCGGCTTGTTGGTCAGGGACGCCATGGCGCCGGTGGTGACAGAGACGATCGAATTGAGATGAACGTAGGCTTGAAGCAGTCCCCATGGACTGAGTTGAGCCACAGTGCTGAGGAATCTCATTGGTGATCATGCCGGTCATGCTGTGTGCTTCCAAGATTGAGTTGATGTCATTCAAGTCCATGTTCTCCGTGACTTCCGGAAGTGAAGTGACCAACTGATCAGAATGACATTGAACACCTGAGATCACCTGCCTGTGAGTCTTTGAGTCCCCGTGAACAACTGCCTGTGGTTGAGATATGACTGCATGCAACGGCTTCACTCGGCTGTCAGCTGCTCTGAAAGGAACTGATGATGGTGATGTTGTTGGGGGTGATGATGAATTGGCGTACTGACTCTGATGGGAGTTGAAATTGGGCTCATGAAAATCTGATTGACGATGAAGGTTGACATCGCCGCTTCTTTCTTTTGTGTACGCGGAAAAGGACTCGGCATCAAAGGCTGAGTCCTCGAGCTGGTACTTCTTCTTCAGCTCGGGGGGAACTGGAAAAACATCACCCTTCTGCCACTTGAACAGCTCTATAGTGCGGTGACCGGTGGGAAGTCTTTTCAGAGGCAATTCGCATTCCAACCGGTCCAAACGAATGCTGTTCTGAGGCAGTGAGACGGTGGCTTGCAAGTAGTCTAAGAAACCTACACTGAGCAGGGGAGGAATCGCCTCGGCCAGCACTGTCATCTCCAAAACTCCGGGATGTCCTCCGGGAGAGATAGGTAAAAGAACCACTCCGACCGCTTTGGCTTGACCTCCAATGCCCGACGGCACCATCAAGGGAGCATCCACTTCCACTGGACGAAGGCCACTTTGTTGCAGCACATGCTTGAAGCTTTGCAATGCTTCCATACCGATCAGGTCCTGTGTGGCGCCAATGTCCACGATGGCCTCGCCTCGAGGCAGGGTGAGGAAGCACCAGTCACTGCTAATCGTGGATGACAACCAGGTGGAGAAGGCGAAGCCATTGCTGCCAGAGCTGCCTCCATGTTGACTGCTATACGAGAAAGCCGTCAAGGAGACCTTCTTGTTCTTCGGATTGGAATGGCAGTCTTCGGCCCAATGGCCTTTCTTCAAACAAATGTTGCAACGGGAGATCTTCTTGAGCTGCTCCTTGTTCATTCGTTGACGAGGTGCTTGTCGTCCTGAAGGAGAGCCAGGCTTGCGATCGTTCCCCTTCGTAAAGCTTGTCCTGTCCTTCTTGAGATTCGCCTTGAACTCTTTGTTCTGCTTCCAGGTGCGAGGCTTGAATCGAGTCGTCCTTTGGTCCAGGACGGCATAGATATGGCCCACCTGCTCTTCGGTCAAGTCCAACGGCTCCAACTCCTGTAGAAGCTCGTCATCCGAGGCCACCTCTTCCTCTTCATCTTCAGCAGCGTCCTCAGGGGCAGTCAAGTAGTTGCTCGAAGATCCACCGCCATCTCGTTCTCGTTCCTCAGCCAGGGAGAAAGCGGAAATCCTGTCGCCACGGATGTCCAAACGACCGAGGGCACGAGCAACTGCATTGGGATCTTGTTCATTGTCTCCAAGCATCGCCACCAGATTCTGAACATTCTGGTCGCTAAGTCCAGCACCTTCCTTCAGCATGATGGCCTTGAACTCCTCCGGAATGCTGACACCGAAGGAGGCGGCATGGTTGAAGTCCCGCAATCTGCGCACAGAGTACTGGGCCAGCGTCTCTTCTCGCTTGCGATGTCCATCCACTATGGCTGCACGGAAAGCTCGACGACGCTCGTCGTCTTCACGGACACCAGCCTTGTTGTTGATGATCTCGACGACCACTTCCAAATAGGCTGAGGAGCGAAGTACGGACTCCGGAAGATGCTCGAAATCTGGTTGCATCTCCCATCCCAAGGCACGAAGGACCTTCTCCGCACGCTTTCCGATGGGCAGGTCGGAGTTCTTGTTCCACCGTTGCACTGCTTGGACCCAGTATCGACGATGACTCCATCCCGGCCACGTGGGAGGGTCACTAAAATCGCCGCGGTATGATCCCCACGACGATGAGTCCTGCCAGCCGCCGCCTCTCCAGTCGCGATGAGACCACTGCCCCGATCATCCATGCCAATCGCGATTCCAGTCAGTCCCATCCCAACTGTTCCACGCTCCGTCTTGATGTCCATCTTGATGCTGAGAGTCCTGACCATTCGCAAGGACCTGGGATGCCGATGGTGTACTTCCGGAAGTAGGTGCTGAGACCTGGGCTGCCGAAGGAGCCTGCAAGGAAGTAGTGCTCGTCACATTAGGGGGATTTGCTGAGACCTGGGATGGCGATGTCATATTCCAGCTCGTAGTTGCAGAGACCTGGGCCGCCGAAGACACCTGCTGAGATGTAGAAGGCTGCCCGGTGGTCGCTGAAGTCGCCATCCATGATTGTCCTGGGTTCGAAGACTGGTGTTGCGCACCAGCCCAAGGGTCTTGGACCTGCAGAGGATCTACCGGGGCAGCGTCCCCAGTGCCACCGACCCCACTCGGTTGGCTATTGCTGCCGTTTCCCCACTGGTTCCAAGTCCCACCCTGTTCTTGTTGCCCCCAGGTTCCGGTCACATCACCGCCCTGATACGTGGTGTCGCCATGCATGGTAGCTGAAGGCCCCCAAATCACCAAGGGCTCCGGGTACCAACTGAGCAGCCACAGCCTACGATGACATGGCAATGCGCACACGTTTTCCAGGGCCGGCGACGGCACAGAATCCCTTGAGCCATCGGCGAGAGGGAGTGTTCACTCTTGGTCAATGGATGGAATGGAATCCACATGCTCATGGTCACAAAGTGAATAGAATTGGAGAGCATGCCTCCTACATTGCTGTTGGAGCTGGAAGGTTGAAACAGGTTCCAATATGTTCCAATCGTTTCCGATCTATACAGAGAGGTTTTGCCTTTTCGGAGAGGGAAAATGATGGTGTATGCTTCCACAAAAGGACCGGATGATCTCACACAACATGTACTCATCACATAAGATCTACAGAGACATCATTCTACGACTCAACCAAAGTGTGCTGCCAGCAAGCTCTTGGCACACGGCCGACTTCTCCGTACTTTTTTGACCCGTTGAGAAACAGAAATTCGAAATAAAAACTTTGATCCATCAGACATTCCGCACTGCAGGTGGCGAAACCTCGTCTCCAATTTTGGAGGAAGAGGCTGTGGAAGTTCACTTGGGCGGTCAAGAGGTGTTTCCACAAAAGTTTTATCATGCTTTATCACTCACAAACCAGGCAATAAAAATTGGAATGATGAAAAATCATCAAATCCTGGGCTTGCCATTGCGCCACTTGGCAACTCAGAATCTACTCACTTCAAAGTCCAAGGGGTTCGCATTCTCCACGCTGGGTGTAGTGCACCACGCCCGATCCTTGAAGGCAGCCCCGAGCAGCACAGTTGGCAATGTCACAAACCGCTCCCTGACCGCCTCCTGCGAAGGTTGGGATGCTCCATGGGATGGGAAAACAAAAAAGGGTGGTTTCCAATTACTGTCACAGACCCCATCAACCTTTATGACTATTGTGGCACTTATCCATTTGATTCTACGACGTTATCTTGTTTTACATGTGTTTCTAGTATGATCGAACTATCGTAATACTATTCTTAAGAGTAATGATTAATAGTAGTAGTATCGTCATGAAGTGGTGCAATTACATGCAATTACTATCAACCACTATCAATCAAATTATTACTATTGCACCACAACTTTGGGAACTAAGAGTGACCGCATGGCTGAAGTATTCTGCAGTTCCAGTTGTAACGCTTCTGGCTTCAAGTTTGTTTGGATGTTTTACAACGACAGGGAAGGACTCCTTTAATGACAAAGTGCGGCGACGCCACGAAAAGATGACTGTTCACATCATCAACCCGTGATTTCTGAAGAACAAGTATCGAATTGCAGCCCTGTGGTATGATGAACAGGAACTTTCTTCCACCTGGATTATGCAATTGATATATTTGGCTGTGGGTCAAAACCCTGTACCCCTGGTGCCCCCATCATTTACCATTGTTTTACCACTATTGTGGTTGGTTCATATTCCCCATTTTTGTTGGTTAGTATTCACCCAGCTGGCCATGTCCTGTGTATACACTACTCTAGGTCTTCGGTGTGCATCACACTGGTGCCTGAAATCGGTGACCATTTCAACTCCCGCACAGGACGAGTTGAATTTGCCAAGTGCTTGGTGTTACACAAGTTGAATTTGCCAAGCAAGACTCCATATTACACAAAACTGAGTTAAAAATACATGGGTTCCACATTACACTTTGGTGCGATGGCTGTGAAGTGCTGCCAGTGATTGTTCTGCGAAGACTGACCTTTGTTGCTGTGCTGGAGGGTAAGCGAGCAAGCACGATGCAAACTTGCCTCCTGAACGTCAGCTTTAAGCTATGCTTTCCCGTGAATTTGAAGGATTCTTAAACATTGGCCCTAGAAAATAATATAGCATCTATATACATCACTGGGAGTGGGATGTAGAATTCCAAGAGCTCGGCCTTGTTCGATCATTTTCTTTTGTAAATCGGACATTCGAGAGCAATTAGTTAGGTAGATTCATTGCAATGTGTCATTCGATTTTTGCCCTAGCTGCTTGGAATGTAGGAACCGAATCAATGCCTCAGAAAAGAGAACCATAATTCGACCACAGCGGCAGTTCGACTGCAAGGTTTCGCGACTAGACACAACAATAACACAATAAGAATCTGATCTACACCACTCACCACTAATCAAAGGCCTTCATCAGCACAAATCAAAGATCCTCATGTCAAATCTGTGCTTGTGATTGTCTGTGTGTGTGTGTGTGTGTTTGTGTTTGTCAAAAACGTGAAGCTATGATGCTCCTGGAGCTGATCAACTCTATCAACACACATGAGACCTGTCCTCGCATCAAGCATTTCACAGCAGCGTGTACCCGCATTCCACGAACCGCGACTTCAGGGACTTGCCGAAGCCCACCCATCTCGGCCTGCAGAATAGTCTCGTCCAACATCGACTCATCCCACATGTCTTTTGCTGTCAAGGAATGATACTCGGGCAATTCCTCCTTCAGCTTGTTACACTCTCTGTCGGAGACTTCTTCCAAGTACGAGAAGTTTAGCAGCGCACTTCTGTCTGGAAAAGAATACCAGCCATTTACGAAGCAGTACAGATCGTCCAGAGGGTAGGTGTGATCCCGAAGGGTCAATTTCCTCTTGTCCGGAAGCTGTAGAGTTTCTGGCACTGCATTTGGTAAATGCGTCACTATCTTGTAATAACCTTCAAACCTCAGACAATGCTGGGAGCAAAGAATGTTAGCCCAGGCTATAAGTAGCACCCTAGTACACACACAACCCACCATATTGGTTTCACACTCGCCCAAGTTCCTGTGATGCATTCCTGCAACAAGTATTAAAAGAGAGCTTCAAAATCTTTCAAAGAATTCAAAAACAAAGTGGGCGCGGAAAACTGCCCGCATGAACAGTCAAAACGATGTGTGGCCATTTCTATCGCCCTGCAATGAGTGGAAGACCTATGACTTATAGAATCTCTTGTTGATGTCGCTGCTGTCTCAATGAACAGCTTCGTTGATGACGTCTCTCTGGTTCAAAGCCAAGAATATGGGTGTTTCTCAAAATAGAGGACCCCCCCAAATCATCCACTATTAACCATTTATTGTAAAAAATCAACAATCAACCATGTTTGGGTGTTCCCTGTTTTGAGAAACCACCAAATATTGACGATGGCTCTACACCAAGCGACTGTTCTATAAAGGGTCTGACATTGCGCGTCTTGCGAGAGACAGCACATTCACTCGCCCAGCCGCCCATCAACCCATAGAGGCACCACCCATCTTCGTGATAGCTGGCCACTACTTCTTCCATGGGTCGTAAGAGCTCCTGCTGTGATGCCTTGTCAATTTGTCCAAGGCACCTCCAAGGGCTTTCAGTACTTAATTCTTCTTTCATGGTACATAAATGCACACATATACATATCATGATGAAATGAAAGATATTAGAATTAAAAGTAAAAGTATTTAAAATTGAGACCAGAATCAAAATCTGTTAAGCCCCGTTTTACAAAAAGCGTTACTGGTTCAACAGCAGCGTCCTCGGGCGTCAGGGTGGACAAACAAATGCCCTTCTTTCTTGACTCGGGATCGCTAAGAGGTTGAAGAACGTTCTGGTTGACGGCCGTCAGGTTGGCTCCGTTGCCTCCTTTCTTTCTGCGCATTTCACTGGCAGTCTGTAGCAAATGGCAACTGTGGCCAGCCTGCGTGCCGTGGGAAAGCATACTGCAGACGCTTCACAGTAGCACTCATTGGTATGCCAGTGCGAACTACGTAGCACTCTGAAAGTGCTGAGTCTCACAACATAACATGTAGTGACCCCTCAGGTGACGTCATGACCCCTCTAAGCGGCTCTGCATGAACTTCAAATTTGGACCTCGCAGTCTTATGGCCAAAGCATTGCTGACAAACCAAGAGCCATCTGTTCATGCAATGGAAACATGGAAGGCGGATGAAGGCAGATGGTTGATAATGATTCGTGGTCAATAATGGGGAATACCCAACAATGATATACAATGATGGTGGAATGTCAGCCCCTTCAAGGAACAGAAGACCCAAGGGACGTCTCCATTGTGAAAACGAAGCCCGAAACAGATAACGCCGCCGATGAGGAACTCACAGAATAGACAGTGTCCAGCTGAAGAACAAGAAACTCTATGAAATGAATGCAAAAGCAATGAACATGTCATAACAAAATGCTGCGCCGTGAGTGCCTCATCTGCCAGAGATACACCGAGAAGTACATATACTAGCAGAGCCATGGCTGTGGGGTTTCAGCGCAGGCTTTAGGTAAAACCTGAGGAGCCAAAAGCATGCATAAGGCACCTGTGTTTGTGATGCCATCTTGTCCCCACGACACAGTGCAAATGTCAGCTCATTTCATGGAATTGAAACTACTAACAGCAAAAAATTGTATGTGGCATGAATGATATGAATGCATGCAGCGGTGGGATCTAAGGATTCTTAACTTTGCTTCAGCTAGTGATCCTTAAACTCAATGCTTCAGTGTGGCAGCCCGCCCATCATGCCTCCTCTTTGGTGCCTTCGTTGAGCGTGTACCCAACTCTTCAGTCCTGCGGACAGTGCCCGGAAGGCAACTACTTTTTTCATGGTGCGGTTTCGCATCAAAATGCTTGATGTTATTGATGTAGTCAGGCCACTAAGCACCAGGAATGTCAACTACTTTTTTCGAGACTAAACGAGGCCTACTCCTTGCATCTCCTTGCCAATTGTATCTTGGCAACAAATGCTCTTGCCACTGTCCTCTTTGGCGCCGTTGTTGGAGCAGGCACAGAAGATGATTTTTTGCTCCTGCAAAGTCTCGGAAATTTCGACCACCTTTGCCCCAAACAAAGTCAAAACGAACCAATCACATACAGTGAGAGGCATGAAAGCTCCGTCGTGCATGCTTTCCATCCACTTCCAGTGAGGCCGCCTTTGAAACGATCTATGACCCCCGGTAGTGCAAAGAGTCCGGAAATATCCGATGAATTCACATGAAATATATAAACCTAAGATTGACTATCTTAACGGTCCTGCCAAAGACTATTGTGATCATTTGTTTTGTGGCAAAGCACCAGGAGTGTAGGGATCTAAAGAAACACACACGCGTGCTCTCCCCTAGATGTCTCCTTTTTGGTGCCCGTGTTGGACCCGGCGCAGGAGTCTCTTTGCTCCTGACAAGTTCTGCTAACAAAATTTCATGAAATCATATGAAATCCATGAACGAAATCAAACAAACGTGTCCCACAGTCATAAGTAGTGCTGCCAACGCTCTGTACACAACGATCCTGTCAATCTGCGAAATATATTGAAAATATAGAAGTGACATCGGGACATGATTAGGGGCTAGATATTTGTCAGGTGCCGCAAAGCTGCTTTGCAAAGCAAGCCGTTCCGACGTGCATGCAGTCTCATGTTCTTCAAAAGCAGTGAACCTGACAATTTTCAGATATTCAAATTGTCTTACCGTTTTTGCCTTGTCTTAGCTGTGTTTCGCGTCAAAATGCTTGATGTGATTGATGTAGTCAGGCCACTAAGCACCAGGAATGCCAACTACTTTTTTCGA
>VSDK01017774.1:118758-131968 GCA_009767595.1 Symbiodinium kawagutii | reverse complement strand
GATGATGATGATGATGACGATGATGACGATGATGATGATGATGATGATGATGGTGATGATGAGGATGACGATGATGATGATGATGATGAAGAAGATGAATGATGAATGATGAATGATGAATGATGAACGATGAACGATGAACGATGAACGATGAACGATGAATGATGAATGATGATGATGATGATGATGATGATGATGGTGATGATGAGGATGACGATGATGATGATGATGATGGTGATGATGAGGATGACGATGATGATGATGATGATGGTGATGATGAGGATGACGATGATGATGATGATGATGGTGATGATGAGGATGACGATGATGATGATGATGATGGTGATGATGAGGATGACGATGATGATGATGATGATGGTGATGATGAGGATGACGATGATGATGATGATGATGATGATGATGATGAGCAGGAGGAGGAGGAGCAGGATCTATTTTGAGTCAAG
The DNA here is from genome assembly GCA_009767595.1 of Symbiodinium kawagutii. Lineage (NCBI taxonomy): Eukaryota > Dinophyceae > Suessiales > Symbiodiniaceae > Symbiodinium > Symbiodinium kawagutii. Next base: position 131,504 of record VSDK01017774.1, on the reverse strand, counting down.
CAGCTTTCCAGAAATGAACCTGTCTTCGAGCGTGGAAAGCCTGTAGCACTCAGTTCGCAAGTCGATGGAAACAAGGATGCAACACAAGCGTCAAGAACTGTTGCATGCAGCCGCCGTTCAACTACTTCTCGAATGCTTGGAACAGGTTGTGAACAGTTGCACGATGCATGTCTATCGAGTTCCCAGCACTGAGGAAAGCGAGGCGGATGTCAACCTCTGACCTACTAGGCATGATCTAGGCATTCATCATGATTCAGAATCTGATTCTCTGATCATGGCCGCTAGCTTTGAGTGTGGGTATTTCTGGCCAGATGTTGGAAAACCATGAAAAACCTGATCATGGCTCAGCTGGCACCTGGGGATGCACAAACCATAGTCCGGATGATGCAGCTGCCAAACCAAGGGTATTGTCGAGTGCATCCTCGGCACATTTCACTCTTTGACGGGTGCATTTTTTGGTCTGAACTCACTAGATTCACTAGTAGCTCTTGGCAAATGCTTGCAGGTAACTTGCCATTTGACATGGGGCACTGCATCCAGTTGAGATTCGAATTAAGCCCATGGAAGGATCACTGGTTGCCAGAGTCTGCTGGTGTCAGGAAGTGAGGCCCACACAAGTGAAAAGGATTGTGCAACCTTGGAGAAGTGGTTGGATCATTGGTGTCAGTCGGGTGGCCATCAATTTGAAGATCTCAACAGCTCTTCTGCATTCGAGCTTCGATGTGCCACTCGTCAACGCCCCTGCAATGACCAGAGTGTCGACCTGTCGACAGCGTTGCATGGCTTTGAAGCTCCCAATTCCACGGTCTGCATCCATCTGCCTGGGAGGAATTCCGCGGATACAAATGCCTGGCACTTGCAAGGCCTGCATTCAAAATAATATGTTGGATGACATCCTCAAGGCCTACTCGCTGGATGTCGTCTTTCGATTGCATTAAACCTCACCAAAAGAGTTCTTTGCAACCAGCAATTTTCTTCTCCAGAGGCATGCATGCGATTTACAGCAGCAAAGACTCCAAATCAAACACACGGCCGGGAACAAAAAGTAGAAATGCACAAATGTCAGGGGGCAGAAATTGTTAGCCAAATATGCCAGATTAGTTAAGTAGTGGTAAGCAACCAAGAATGACAAGTATGACATGACCAATTAGTACCAACCAATCACAAAATTGTGGCCTGCTGTTGTACAGTACAACGTCTTCTATGTTAATATGGTGGTTTCTCAAAATAGGGGTACCCCCAAATCATCCTCTTTTCACCATCTATACTAATGAACCAGCGATTTTAGGGGTACCCCTATTGTGAGAAACACCCATATCATCCAAGAGAGAACATGCGCACCCTCAAACATGTTGGTCTTCGCATGCTCCCTCACGAACTCCTGGGAAGGACTGTGCAATGAGTCATGAAGAATGCTGACCGATCATCATGGCATATGGCTGTGGGTCAATATTAACCAACCAATAATGGGGACAATGACCAACCATTTTATAGGGAAAACAATGGTCAACCATGGGGGAACCATGGGGAACCAGGGGTACGGGGTTTTGACCCACAGCCATATGATAAATGATGGTTCACTGTGGTCCACACTGCTTCATATTGCGGACAATAGCTAGCAAGAGACGCTTGTTCCGGCTCGGCTCAGTCTTCTTGTTGGCTGACAGCTCTGTTATGTTGATAGACCATAGATTCATGGATTATGATTGCATACAATCCACCAGGGTTGGCTAGTAACAGCCTTAGAATCACATTAAAACGTGCAAAATCGTGCAAAGGGGCCCAATAAAACGGTGGTTTTGGAAGCGCTTTGCAGCTTTGCACTTTGGTCGATCCACCAGGGGTAGCGGAGCGCTGCAACCCGTGGAGCTGCGATGATGAGCAGCAATGGCCTCCTGAGATCCGCACTCAAAGTTTCCAAATTCTCCACCTTGGGACGCCAGGAGCTACAAATCAGAGTATTCCAAAAAAGTCAGTGTCAGTCTCGGATTCAGATTGAATCAAATAATATATGGTATAACAAACCCATAAATCTACAAGTATCTCATGAACATGGAAGGTTAGCACAAATCCTGTGTTCCACTCGACGACAAGTCACAGGCAAGCAGCTTTCTGGGAAGGGATTCTGCCTGGAAAGCCATGAAACCTCTTCACAACAACTCATGAAGAATCCTTGGATTGGGATTGGTGCCTCAGAGTCTCGGCCAAAGAGGATAATCTTGCGGTCCTCTCCAGGACAACTAGAGCTTTTGTGAGTTTGTCACCAGTCGTCAGCCTCTAAGAAGTCAAGTGAAAACTGGAAACCGGCTGCCGATTTCCCGAGATCTCCTCTATACAAGCATTTTCCAGGAGCCAAACACAGCCACTCGGTGACAGTTGTTGCGCTCTGGACTTCTCTGAGAATCTCCGTCTCGGTTGCTCCTGCAAAACATCAAGATGAAAAACAAACATCAGGACGATTTGGTTTACGTCCTAAACAGATCTGATTTCAGAAATTCCAAACCCAACTGAATGGCCAAAAAAAGCCAACCAAACAACACAGAAATCATCACCATCGGTCCTGTGAATGAAGGCCACACATCTCCTCCTGATGGCTGTCCTCGGGGCTAGATCACTCAGTGTGGACCCACAGCCACGCAAACAGGCCAAAAAAATGACTGTTGGTCCAAACCCTTGCGGACATCCAAAAAAATGAGCGGAACAGTCTTTGTTGCAATGTTCACTATCCAATTGTTTGTTGATGTTTGGAAATGACCTGCCCACATGAGAACTTGGTGATGAAGAACCATTAACCGGCAAATGCAAGATTTCTTGTGATAGCTTAATCTGAATAGCCATCTGAATGCACCAAGGAGTATAAGCACCTGACGCCTTTGTCCAGAGGCGCTCCAGCACCTCTCAATGGCCTCATAGAACAATCAGCTCCAGCAGTGATCTCTGGGTGAAGAACGGCTGACATTTATGAGGATCAACATTATGTAACTGATAAAACTGATGTAACTGATGTAACTGTTTGCTGTCAACGGCCATCAATTTTCCTGTTACGTTTGTTACATCTTACGTTTGTCATCAATTGCCATCAACTGCCATCAATTTTAATTTGCGTTGATTGATATTGCCCAGGAATCCATGGAGACACGCCAGAGCTGGGGTCAGGGACGGCACGGCAAAATAGACATTGGATTCCGGATGTAGTCTGGACCGCCACCTTCAAGCCACAATGCTGAGCTGGGAGCACATGCCAAGCAGCTAAAGGCTGCATCAACAGCTGCCGAAACGCATTTTTTTCGGTGCAAAAGGCTCCAAAACGAGCGCCGCTCGCGCGCTGCGAACGCTACTCTGAGGTCGGTCAACTCCTCTGGGATTCACCAGCAACTAAAGAATCGTCCGAACAGTGGGCATCAGTAAAGCCCACCTCGTCCAAATAATCAAGAAAAAACATGCAATCACAACTGGGAATCAGTTCAGCAATGAATGTTCCAAAGTTTCAACCTCTTCTAGTGTGTCAAAAGCCGTTGTCAGCACGCATGTCTTTTCCGGTCTAGAGACTGCAAGTTTCCTTGCTCATCATGATCTCGCGGTGAACGCGGCTTCGCATGGCTGAAATGCCAAGCAGTACCCACTCACACACGGCGACCATGTAAGGTATCGCAAAAATTGCAAAACGAGTCTTGAAAGAGGTTAGCATGCAGTAGCCAGCCTCTTGCCCCAAGCAAAAACTGAAGTGTTGAAGATGTGTTAGGTTGGATTTCCAGTGTCCAGTGCGAATACATAAATAATATATAGATATATCATCATGTAGATAAGGACATATCATGACATATCATCAAGTCACCTCACATAAGTTGCTTTGGTGTTTGAGAAGTGGTTGTTTCTTGGGGTTCTAACCATTTTTGGACAACCCCTGACAAGAGTCCTGGTGCCTGGACCAGTCGTGCGGACACCAGACCCGCAGCCACGGGAACACCGCGGCTTGCGCCATGTCTAAGCGAACAGCTTTCGTTCAAAGCTGTGAAGGCCATGTACCCCACCTTCACCTCAGACCGGCGAACCCCCAACCTATCCCAGCCTCGCAAAAGTGTGGGGTCCGGTGACCAATATGACAATGAAAATGTGAAAAACTTCTGAGTGATGCTGGTGCGTCCTCAAACACACACAAGAAGGATAGAAGAATTGAAGAATGATAGAAAATGATAGACTTAAAGAGAAAAATTCGGCAAAGTCTGTGCAGAATTCGCAGTTTGGCGCATCACTACTGATCCAGCCAGGAGGCGTTGTGCTGCTGAACTTCGCAGTTCAAATCGCAAGCACTCTGATGTCATTTTGTCCTAGGACCATGGCGGCGCCATCACGGCGGTCCAGTGGGAGTCCCTGCAAGCTGCTAAACTTGCTCGCATCAATCCCCCATTCAGATCCATTTAGCTTGATCAATTTTACATGACTTTACTTTGTCTGGGGCAACTGGTCTCTTCTATACGAGGAGAAACAAAGTAGAGGCAGGTCTAGGACTAGACAGGTCTACTTGATTGCCAGGCTGTGCGGCTTACTGCACCCCCAATTCAGCAATGCTAAGGCCGTGTCTATCAAGTCAGGTACTGATCTTGCACCAAGGTCTTGCATGCCGTGCCTAACACCCTGGTTCAAGTAGGGCATGTACTTGTGCAAAGAACCTCGCATCCGATTGTTTGCTCAGAGAGCTTTCGAATTGCACAGTGCATGCACTGGCTTTCTTGACTTTTGCGAAAGACTTGTTTTACAAACAAACCCAAAAACGCAATCCTTGGAGACTTCAGTCTAGAATGTATGGAAATGGAATGTATAGGACAGTATTTCTATGAATTTCCAAGCAGCCTTTGTCCTGAACAGCACCCCGAACACCCGACGAAGCAATTCCGCTGTAGGCCTAGCATGACAAATTGCATCCATGCCCGGAAACAACATGTGTGGGCGTGCAGATCAAACATGTGTTTAGGGTGAAAAGGCTACAATATCAAAAGTATCCATATTTGTGTATAACATGCATAGATACCCGCTATCCTGGCACACTCAAGCTATCTCTGTTCTGCTTCAACCTCAGACCAGTCGTGGAAAAGAATCTGCACCGGGGGACCGGTGGTTGTTTCGTGTTATCTCCTGATCATTCTCTATCTGATGGATGTTCCTTTTCATCATTTTTCATCATTTTTCATCCCAGGTCCCAGCTGTCGGATGTCTTCACCAGTCTTCCACTTGCCTTCAAGCGAGTGCCTGAATCAGCATAGAAATATTCCCCAGGCGATTCTTCCGTGCCAGCCAGCAAGCTGCCGCACATCACAGCCTCTGCGCCTCAGCTTGCACTAAGGTCAGCCTTTCCGCGGGAGGTGTACCCCCAACCAGCTTTTCAGTCAAAAGGTTGTTCGAATACACCAAAGGTCTGTTTTTTTTGGTGAGAAATGCCTGAAGACCTGCAAGGCAGCCTGCCCGAAGCCTTGTGCAGAAATTGATTTCAAACGAAACAGAATCTCTTCCTCATGGGCGCCGCTCTTGTAAACATAGTCATTGTGGAGGATGGTCAGGAGCGCTACACGGTACATCACGGTACCATCATGGCCACATCCCGCATGGCGTGCCACAAACCGAGCTACCCAAGCACAGTGCCTTCACAATGTGGCCCGGGCTGGTGATACCTCCGTCAGCAATCACTGGCACATTGTAACAGCGCGCTATCTTTGCCTCGGGGTCCAGTTGGGCAAAGGATCATGAAGCATCTCTGCACAAGTCAGCTAAACATAGCTAAACTTCCAAAAACAGCTGCTTTGACTCTTGGCAGCCACAAGCGCACCAGATTTACACCTGCCATTTGACCATTTGACAAATCGAGACACGACGTTGTACACTGCACTGGCTTGGGCTCGGCCACAGCCACGATCCTTGTGAGCTGTGGAAATAGAGCTGATACCCATGCCTACACGGAGAGCATCCACACCTGCATCCTGAGATCGGCCCGACAACTTGCACACGGACAGTGAGTTCATGATGACTAGTTGTTGTTGATTAATCCAACCAAAATTATTGTTAAATAAGTTGTTTTTGATTAATTGACTAATCAATTAAATAATTAGTTAACTGATTAATTAATTGATTAGTTAATAAAAATAGTTGGTTGGTGTTAATGCTTGTTAGTGATTACGAATTGCGTGATATAGGGTAACTAAGAACAATCTAGCTTGGGCAAAGGAATACAGAGTTTGAATGAGAACGAGAAGGGATCCTTGAAGAGACTTCTCGATTCTCAAGAGTATGGACTTTAACAGGAAGTAAGTGTCCCTTGCTCATACGTTTCCTGCTTTTGGCATATAGCTAGCTGATGCATCCTGATGCTACCTGTGTTTACGTGACATGGAAACGCATTTCTTGTGCAACATCCAAGCGCATCTCAACTATTTCAAGAGGCGAGAAGGCTCTTTGCTTGCCGACGCGTGACCTGAACCACTGAGAGCTCCCTGTGAGAACACTGTAACATGAGGTGTGCCGCAAGTCTCAGAAACTAAAATAAGACAAACTTAAAAATAAGCAAATATTTCCAAGAATATAGACGAAATAACCCGATATACCCAGGCAAAAGCAGATATTTGTAAAAATATTCTTCCCAAGGATGATAGCAAGAACCAAAGACTGTTTTTTATTCAATCTGTCAGGCATCCGAAACGCTCACCTTGGATCTGAACTTCTCGCCGAGTTGCCACGTTCCCTCCAATGACCTGCATTTTTGGAAACTCCTTCTTGGTCCAGCGGATGATTTCCAGCTGATCTTCGTTGTCGCCTTGCCTCTCAACGGCACAAGTGTGACATTGGCAGCTTCTTCAATCAGCGAAAGCACACCCCTTCAGATGCCAACTTTGAATGCCTCTAAATCTACATCCGATTCAAACATGCACTTTCGGATGCGCTTTCACTCACGCACATGAGAATTCCTGTGCCATTCACTCGTCTGAATGTGTCTGAATGGGAAATGTGTCTTTTTTAGATGTGGTTTTTTTAGATGTGGTTTTTTAGATGTGGTTTTTTAGATGTGTTTTTTTCGATGTGGTTTTTTAAATGTGTTTTTTTAGATGTGTATAAAAAAAAAAATGTCTCATTTTGTCTCCGTTTCCCTTTGTCATGGCCTGTTGTCGAAGACAATGGCATCTACTCCAGCATCCACCAAGGCTTTGACGCGTTCTCTCCGGTCATCCGCCAGAACACTGACTGCCGCAGCCACGAGCAAACTCTTATTGTGATCCTCACCAGGCTTCTGCAGGTCCTTTAGATGAGTTTAGCATACTTTAGCTATCTTTAGCTAGAGACTTTGGCGAGTGCAAGTGATCTGACTCAAGCTGAAGTCCTTCGAGGCAGCCGGAAAGTCTTGATTTTTGATGAGGTCCTTTCGTGCCAACAAGCCAACGAGTTCTCCTGCGAAGGGCGACCACATCCAAAATATCCCAAATGAACTTCAAAACGTGAACACAACCGCAATGGCAAAATCATCAACCACGAACAGCAGCCTGCAGCGTTCACAATCGGCAGCTTTCCCCTTTTGGAGTCGCTCAGGATCTTGTTGGCTTGCCTCGTGTTGGCTTCGCAACTCGACAGATCTAGGGCAAGCCCTTTTACTGTTTCGTTAACGTCAACCTTGAAGCTCGTGGTTTCCCCCTTTCCCATCAGTTCGCTGGGATGGCGACCCTGCGAAGGGAAAACGAGAATTGAAAATAAGGGAAGCATCAGGGAAGCATAAGGGAACCATCACGATTCATCAAAAACCCTCAAGTTCAGCAAACCTTAGGCCTCAAGGCAACGAACAGCTGGCCTGAGCTCAATCCCCTCCTTGGCTGTGACCAGATCCTCCACTTTGGTCATGATTTCCTGAGCTCGGCTAGACTTCCCCAAACAGGGAAGCCCGGGAAGCCGGGTCATCAAGAAGAAGATACCGCTTTATCTGCCAAGCATCGGTCATCAAAGTGGATTCAGAAGCAAAGTCTGCATCCCGTTTTGACACAAGGCCTAATAGCTTTGAGTTCAGTTTGCCAGTCTCTGTGACTGGAAAGCCAGAGAAGCCACATTTTTCTCTCAGCTTCATCAATTCGCCGCAGGTCATCCCTGAAGTGATACACATGGGATGGCTGATGAAGCCTTGTTCGTATCGCTTCACACTTCGAACCTGTTCAGCTTGTTGTTCAATTGGCATTTTGGAATGGATGATGCCAATACCACCTTCCAGAGCCATGGCAATCGCCATGGTGGCTTCAGTGACGGTGTCCATTGGGCTTGAAGCGATGGGAGTCTTCAAAGAGATGGATCGCGTGAAGCGAGAATGCAAATCCACATCATGGACCCCAAAGTCGATATGCCCAGGCGTACAAATCAAGTCATCAAAAGCATAGCCCACTTGGGAGATTGAACTTTCGAAGAGATCGCTGGCTGAATATCCACATCCAACCTGAGAAAGAGGCGTTCACACAGTCCACACCAAACTCTTTAAGCTTTCAATGCTTAGGTGTTGAAATTGATATCCGGAAGAACAAATGCCGCAGCCTTAGTGGGGAACAATTTTTGTTCTGAGCTGGACAAAGATGGAACCTGTCAACATAAAATGAGGTATTGTATGAATTGTTGAATGACTAGAAATAGAAATTTCCAGACATTCTATCCATTCTTGGAATTGGTTCAGATGCAGAAAGGGTAGCATCTTGGAATCCCCGACCTCACCTCGATCTGGCTCTTCAAGGGTGAACGACTTCGGGCTCGTTGCGAGCCATTCATGTGGCTGACCAGGCTGGGCGAATGTCAATGGTTTGAACCAGCAGCTGCAGTAGAAATAGGTAGAAATACCTTCTTCACGATGTTTCGCCTCTTAGCTGTGACTGATCTGAGATCCTTGATTTTCTTTGATCAAGTTGATCAGCAACTGTGAAGAGATTCCTGAAATTGCCGAAATGTTTGCTGCAAGTCACTGGCCTCAATTTTTCGATCTTCTCCTCATCCATCTTTTTCGACACGCGCCTGGCCATCAATGCGGCTTGAAATTCTGTGATTAACTGCACGACGGATCTGAGCGCAGGACTCGAGCCACTCCTCTTGAGGAATGGGTTGTTGAAAGAAATCTTTGGGCCCCTCCTCTTCTTCCTCATCCTGACACCACGCTTCCCTGTGCCCATACCCATTGGCCGTAGACGGTGATGCCCAATTGGAGCGAAATGATTCTTCAACATTCTTTCAATAGAAGGACACCACCACCCTTTTGCAGCCGCGCATCCCGCATGGAGAGAGGCCCGAGAACACGCACAGCGTTCCGGAAGTTGTCATATAGCTCCTCAAAAGACACAACCAGGGATGCGGTGCACCGTCGAATCCCTCATCCCCTAATGATCATTCAGTCTTTGCTTCCATGAGCGTTTCCTGACCCCAAAACCCACAGAAGTTGCTAACGCTTACTACAAACATGATTAAACAGTCAATCATCAATTTTGGGATGCCCATGGATGCCCCATGGATGCCCCATGGATGCCCCATGGATGCCCCATGGATGCCCCATGGATGCCCCCGTCATTCCCCAACTCCGTCCCCCAACTCCAGTGCAAGAGTCTTCTTGTGAAAGTCCCGAGGCCAGCTCTGTCCCAGTCTCGTTGCCCAGCTGTTCCTTAGCAGGGGCACTGCTGTCACTGGACCTCGGCATGAAAAAGCATGGTCTGTTCTCATCCCAAAATCGGTCAGCCATAGGCCCTGTAGGACACTGAAGGCCTGTCTAGAACCAGGTACTGTTGGAGATTTTATGAATGAACCACCATTGGCGAAACATTCTTGTTGACTTTAACGATAAAGCCCACATGCTTGTGGTTTATGACATTGGGTGTCCCCCTTCCCCCCAATAGCATTGGCTCCCTTGCTAGTGGCCAGTCTGGGGACTGGCTGCTTGACAACCAGCTTGGAACGACCATGAAAAGGTGACCCAATTCTAGGGCTGTGTCCAGATCTGGTGAAAGTTGGCGATCTCCCAAGTCATTCTTGGTGCTATGAACTATCAATATAATCTATCAAACCAGTACCTAGCTGAGTGAAATGGAAAGGATTATGAACCAGTACCGTACCTCTCAAGCGATGGACATGACATAACCATGGACATCCATGGACATTACATAACCATCATGAAGCATCTGGGATTAGAAGCATCTGGCGACGTCGTATCCCACGCTGCCATGGGTCCATGCACGTTGACGCCAGGGGCGCCAAAGCATTCGCTGCTTCAAGGTTTCGCAGAAGGCCCACCTCGGCGGGGGCCCCCGTGAAACCTCCCACGAGAGTGAGGAGAGTGAGGAAATGAATGGATGATCTGATGATATAAATGGAAATGATATGAAATGATATGATATGATATGATATGATATGAAATGATGATATGTTAAACAAATGATAGATTGAAAACCATTGACTTGCAGAAACTTAGAAAATATCGATTTTAGGAAATGATCATTGTTTTCTCAAGTTGCGGCCACCGCTGCATTTTGCCAGGGCGCATAGTCGCGATGTTGCAGCCGTTGCTGCGAGCAAAGGACAAGTTCAGCTATCCGACCGAGAGCACACGCTGGGGAACCACTGGCATTCGTCTGGATCGCCTCCATGGAGCACCAGGAGGGTGACTGAATGTGGCTATGGGTCAATAATGACCAATCAACTAATGGGGGATTTTCACCAGCAAGGGAAAACAATGGTTGATCATAGGGGAACCAAGGGTACAGGGTTTTGACCCACGGCCATGTCACTGGCTGTCACTGGGTGTGCAACTGGCCTTCCGCAAGCGAGAAAGAGATCCATCCTTCCATCCGGTCTCGCAGTGTCGAGCAGCTGAAGCACGGATCGAATCAGACTGCCTTGGGTCGCCAGGTCTCGAGATGAGATCTCTGCATCTTGCACCAGATCCACAGCAATGGTGGGCCCCCAACCATCTCAAAATGTTGGACAGGGAAACTTGTGGGGCTACACCGTTTTGGACCATGCCCAGTTAAATCCTCGAGCCAAAACTGAGTTGGCAACTCACTGCTCAGCAACCGCAACTCCTTTCGAAACCTGCCAGCATTGGCAGTAAAGCGACACTAACCCAAACCTATACTGCACTGACTTGACAACGTGCCTGTCCAGCCGTAGTGCAGGCTGAGAGCAAACGCAGCTCTCTGGAGCAACCGCCATGCCCCTCCACCATGGTGTCTGACATCTACAGGCATCTTGTAAGACTAGCGAGAGCTGGTGAGAGCTGGTGAGCCTACCCTCCATTCTTCGGACGCTTTTGGGTCTGACGGAACCAGCAGTTGTCCATCCACTGTATGTGGTATTGGCTGATGCTATTCTGGCTGGCCACACACAAATACTTGCCGAAACCGTCGCTATGGATCTTGACTTTGTACCTGTACTCACTTTGATCCTGTGTTCCAAGGTCGACGGCTGAACCTCCGCAGTTAGCCCAAATGTGATCAGGGCATAAAGGGACAAGCGAAGAGATTCTTGGACGCTGAAACATCGAACCAAAAGGCGGCAGCCATCCCCACTGCACTTCAGGTACTGTGGTTTGACTCTAAGGTGCTCAGCTTCCGAAAAGAACTGCGTTTTTCAGCCCAGTATCGTGTTTGCTTTAAAGCACTAGTTTCCATGGTATCCTCAGCCCAGTTTCTTGATATTTTATCCATATTTATCTGCGTTCTCCACAAGAAACAGGCAAGGAACAGCGGTCGACGCCATCTCTTTACACCGCAGCTCAGCTGTGGGATATGAAGTTTGCTGAGCATCTTTGAGCAAACCTTCGTGGGACTAGAAGTGACTAGAAAATGTGACTAGAAGTCTTGAAAACCAAGGGATCGGAGAGGGTACAGGTCCAAATTGGAGCGGCAAATCACCAGGAGTTTCTCTTTATCGTCTGAGTTGTCCAACACAATTCTGACCCATCCCCAAATGGCGATCTCCTGCAATTCGGGCGGAAGTGCTGGAATCAGATCAACTCAAGGTACGACGCAGAGAGACAAACAAATGGTCAAACCGATTGCAGACCAATTTCTGAAGGAGATCTGGTGAAGGAGATCTGGTCAGCGGGAGTTCAGCAAATGCCAGCTTCTTGGCTTCTCATTGGCTTCTCATTGGCTTCTCAGGATGATTTTTTCTTGGAAGCTCCTGCTGAGGCAAAGTCACAACCGGCAAAGCTGCCAGGCAATTCAGCGGAAGTCCTCCTGCACAAGCTCGTTCGTAGATGTCCATCAGCCTCTGATATCGCAAGGCCTTGTTTCACTCCCAAGAGCTCAGCGAAACATACAGGTCCATGAATGATAGCTGCAAGGATCTCAAAATGAAAATGTTTATATAATCTGGAAACTATCACTACTAAAACTCATACAACAAGTATAACCAATACTGCAAACCTCATATAGCTAACCAAAAAAATCGTGCGACTACTTCCACTAATATGAGTTCAACGGTATCCAATATGGGAATGTTTCTTTGATGCTTTCCTAATATAACGAGTATGAGTATACACTAGTCAAAGGAAGTTTGGAAGCATACTTCCGTGTTACGAACAACTACAATGACTACTGCAACAGATGTGAAGAGCAAGAGATGTGAAGAGCAAGAGATGTCTAGAGCAAGAGATGTCTAGAGCAAGAGATGTCTGGAGCAACAGATGTCTGGAGCAAGAGATGTCTGAAGCAAGAGATGTCTGAAGCAAGAGATGTCTGAAGCAAGAGATGTCT
>VSDK01017774.1:51919-112193 GCA_009767595.1 Symbiodinium kawagutii | reverse complement strand
CCGTACCATGAGCGCCTAACTCTTGATTCAGCCAAGGGTTTCTCAGAAGTGTGTCTTACAAAGACCCGTACAAGCTTTTTCTGCCCAAAGTGTCATACCATCACTGTCTCACTACAGAGCCACTCCAAGAGTGTCATCCCAAGTGTACATGTTTTGAAGACCGTTGCATGTTTTATTGTATCATGGGGGTATACGTCATGTTTTTTTCTTGTTGCTCGTGTGGAAGGGGCTGCTTTTCAGGGAAGTTACGCCTCAGTATCTGATGTCTATGAAGTTCCCTGCCTGCAATGTCTTGTGTCTGCTGTTGCTCCAGTGGAATGGTTCTGTTTGCTGAAGAGGTGGTGCAAGGGTTTTTCTTCTATTCTTTCTCTCTTTTTGTGTGCACCTGCAATGTGGCTCTTTCTCATGAGCTAGTTACAGCAAGGTTCTTTCAATCTGACCTCTAGTATTCCATTCTCCTTTTGGGCTTGGGGTACGGGTTGAGTGGCTGTCCATTCAAGAGAGATGCAGACCACCATTCCGTTGTATGTGTTCGATTATACCTTCCTCTTGTCGCTAGGCTTGACTGTCACGCTCTTGGCATGTCTGCCTGGGGATGCAGATCTTTTGAGGACCTGGCCATTGTCAGAAATTCTTGCATCTACTGTTTGGTCTTCCCTTTGGCGTTCCTCTTTTTGCCTGTCTTGGGTGGGTATGCAAGGGTGAAGTATCTAACGCAATTCCTTGGGAAGGGGCGGAACTAAAATTCTTGAGATTGACTTCCCTCCTCTGGATCTCTCTGAAAATATCTTGTTGGTGTTGGTTTCTTGGCGGAGGCCGGTCCAAACAACTCACGTCAATTACATTATCTTCCTTTGCGTGTCCTGTCACATCAAGCCATTTCTCGTATCTGCTTCTAGTTGCTAGGGTTTCCGGTCAGAAGGTTGTGCTTTTGGAGGGTATGGTGCAAGAATTCTCTCAGATGGCCTTCCCTCTTTTGGACATCTCTCACTCCATGTCGTTGGCTGTAGGTGAAAGGGCTGGCTTCTTTGCGTAGGCTGGACCAAATGACTTCTGTCAATTGCATGTTTTGCCTTTGCATGTTCTGTCATGTCATGTCTCGTACCTACTTCTACTTGCTGGGGTCTGGGGTGAAAGGAGTGCATGCCTGGGAGGGGATTGGCCAGCAAGTGTTTCAGATAGCCTCTTTCAATCTCTTTCATCATATTGTCTATTTTGAGAAGGGGTCTGAAGGTTGGGTTTTTGGTGTAGTTTTGAAGCAAGTTTTGCCGAAAAGTGTCACGCCAAGCATGTCTTGCAAAAATGTCATGACAATAGTGTCATACCAATGGTTCATAGCAAACGTCACTTGCAAGAATGTCTGACAAGGGTGTTTTGCGAGAGCATCATACCGAGAGTATCCTACCAAAAGCATCTGTCTTACAAGAGTGGTGATGAGAAATGGGTATCTCAGAGAACTATCTTACAAAGAGATTCTTGCAAGGTTGTCGTGCCAAGAGGGTCATGCCAAGAGTGTCATGCCAAGCCTGTCCCACTAGTGTCACCCCAAGAGTGTCTTTCCATGTCTTTTCAGCATGTCAAAAAAACAAGAATGTCTTATGAGAGCCTCTCAGAAGTGTTGCTGCCAGGTGCCATGCCAAGAGTCTCTGACACGAGTTCTTATGAAGAATGTTTTGCAGGAATGTCACGACAATAGTGTTTTACCAACAACATTTTCGAGATTGCCTTACCTAGACTGTTTCACAAGTACGTTAAATTGATTTTCAAAGGTGTCATATACAATACTGCCTAATCAAGACGGTCCTGCCAACAGTGTCATCAGGGTGTCTTACAAGGGTGCCGTACCATGAGCGCCTAACTCTTGATTCAGCCAAGGGTTTCTCAGAAGTGTGTCTTACAAAGACCCGTACAAGCTTTTTCTGCCCAAAGTGTCATACCAAAACTGTCTCACTACAGAGCCACTCCAAGAGTGTCATCCCAAGTGTACATGTTTTGAAGGCCGTTGCATGTTTTATTGTTTCATGGGGGTATACGTCATGTTTTTTTCTTGTTGCTCGTGTGGAAGGGCCTGCTTTTCAGGGAAGTTACGCCTCAGTATCTGATGTCTGATGTCTATGAAATTCCCTGCCTGTAATGTCTTGTGTCTGCTGTTGCTCCAGTGGAATGGTTCTGTTTGCTGAAGAGGTGGTGCAAGGGTTTTTCTTCTATTCTTTCTCTCTTTTTGTGTGCACCTGCAATGTGGCTCTTTCTCATGAGCTAGTTACAGCAAGGTTCTCTCAATCTGACCTTTAGTATTCCATTCTCCTTTTGGGCTTGGGGTACTGTCACTGGGGTTGGGGTTGAGTGGCTGTCCATTCAAGAGAGATGCAGACCACCATTCCGTTGTATGTGTTCGATTATACCTTCCTCTTGTCGCTAGGCTTGACTGTCACGCTCTTGGCATGTCTGCCTGGGGATGCAGATCTTTTGAGGACCTGGCCATTGTCAGAAATTCTTGCATCTACTGTTTGGTCTTCCCTTTGGCGTTCCTCTTTTTGCCTGTCTTGGGTGGGTATGCAAGGGTGAAGTATCTAACGCAATTCCTTGGGAAGGGGCGGAACTAAAATTCTTGAGATTGACTTCCCTCCTCTGGATCTCTCTGAAAATATCTTGTTGGTGTTGGTTTCTTGGCGGAGGCCGGTCCAAACAATTCACGTCAATTACATTATCTCCCTTTGCGTGTCCTGTCACATCAAGCCATTTCTCGTATCTACTTCTAGTTGCTAGGGTTTCCGGTCAGAAGGTTGTGCTTTTGGAGGGTATGGTGCAAGAATTCTCTCAGATGGCCTTCCCTCTTTTGGACATCTCTCACTCCATGTCGTTGGCTGTAGGTGAAAGGGCTGGCTTCTTTGCGTAGGCTGGACCAAATGACTTCTGTCAATTGCATGTTTTGCCTTTGCATGTTCTGTCATGTCATGTCTCGTACCTACTTCTACTTGCTGGGGTCTGGGGTGAAAGGAGTGCATGCCTGGGAGGGGATTGGCCAGCAAGTGTTTCAGATAGCCTCTTTCAATCTCTTTCATCATATTGTCTATTTTGAGAAGGGGTCTGAAGGTTGGGTTTTTGGTGTAGTTTTGACGCAAGTTTTGCCGAAAAGTGTCACGCCAAGCATGTCTTGCAAAAATGTCATGACAATAGTGTCATACCAATGGTTCATAGCAAACGTCACTTGCAAGAATGTCTGACAAGGGTGTTTTGCGAGAGCATCATACCGAGAGTATCCTACCAAAAGCATCTGTCTTACAAGAGTGGTGATGAGAAATGGGTATCTCAGAGAATTATCTTACAAAGAGATTCTTGCAAGGTTGTCGTGCCAAGAGGGTCATGCCAAGAGTGTCATGCCAAGCCTGTCCCACTAGTGTCACCCCAAAAGTGTCTTTCCAGCGTGTCCAAAAAACAAGAATGTCTTATGAGAGCCTCTCAGAAGTGTTGCTGCCAGGTGCCATGCCAAGAGTCTCTGACACGAGTTCTTATGAAGAATGTTTTGCAGGAATGTCACGACAATAGTGTTTTACCAACAACGTTTTCGAGATTGCCTTACCTAGACTGTTTCACAAGTACGTTAAATTGATTTTCAAAGGTGTCATATACAATACTGCCTAATCAAGATGGTCCTGCCAACAGTGTCATCAGGTTGTCTTACAAGGGTGCCGTACCATGAGCGCCTAACTCTTGATTCAGCCAAGGGTTTCTCAGAAGTGTGTCTTACAAAGACCCGTGCAAGCTTTTTCTGCCCAAAGTGTCATACCAAAACTGTCTCACTACAGAGCCACTCCAAGAGTGTCATCCCAAGTGTACATGTTTTGAAGGCCGTTGCATGTTTTATTGTATCAGGGGGTAGGTTGGCTGAAACTCCGTTTCTTTTTCTTTTACCTTACATGTTCTGTCATATCATATCATGGCATGCCATGCCCAGAGTCTCGTTACAGTAGAATCACCACAAGTGTGCCTTTCAAGAATGTCATAATGTGTCATGCCAAGAGTTTCATATGAAGAACGTCTCACCAAAAGTGTCACAGCAAGAGCGTCTTGCAATGATAAAAATTATTGAAAGCATTTGCTTCTCCTCCCTTGTGTAGATATTTTTCATCAAGCAACATTGTTTTTTGCCTGTGTGCTCTTTTAAGTGAACACGAGGAGTTGTTTGCCCTATTTGGCATTTTCAATTGGAACAATACTGGCTTTTGGTCCTGCCTGTTTAGCTGTTTTTCATTGAGCACTATTGGCTCTCTGCCCTGCTTGCTTCTTTTTCATTCAGCGCTGCTATTCTTTTTAACGCATTTCACTGTATTTCCTTGAACGCTATGAGTTGTTTGCCCGAATCGGTTCTTTTTCATTCCACATTATAGTTGGTTTTTGGTCCTTTAATTTTTGTTGAGTGATTTAATTAATTCACAATGATCTACTGTATAAGTAACTAAATTAGCAATAATCACTTCCCTGCACAACTGATTTAACAAGAACCAAAATCAATGAATCAAACTCAATTAAGCATGACTATAGCAAAACTCCATTCCAGAGAATAAAATTCGAGTCAAAATAATTCAATCGAATTAGCAATAATAAATTTCATCTAATGATAGCCAGATTCAATTCCCAATGATGATTTCAATTTACACATGATAGATTTGTAATCAATGATAGATTAAAATTGACAATTTAACTTTGAATAACTTATGAACAATGGGTTGGATTTCAATTCAAATAATAAGACTTATTATTATTTATGAAGAATACGATTGAATGACCAATTCCATACTAAAATGCATAATTAATTAGTTTCAATTGGCAATTCAGATATTTTAGAATTGAAATTACAAATCATAGATTTAAAACACAAATTCAATCACAAATGACAAAATTCGATTATGGAATACATTTCAACTTCCAATGATACATTCAAATTAATTACGGATAATGTTCTTAATAACGAATTCGATTGACAATATTAAAAATAGTAGTGATCAAATCTAATTGTTTATCTATAATCAAATTTGATCTCAAATACTCGATTTAATTCCAAATAGGCAAAATCAACTAACAAAAATAAATCTACTTGAAAATAACCAAATTCAATCAATAATCAATAAATTCAATTAGAAATTATCAAATTCAATTTCTGAAAGCCAAATTCAATTACTGCTAATCGAATTCAATGCCAAATAGTCAAATTCATTTAACGACAATCAGATCTGTTCAATGAGACCCAAAAACAGTTGATAACAAACAAATTTACTTACTAAGAATCAAATTCAATTCCAAACAGTCAAATTCACCTAATGATATTCAAATCTAGTTTATGGTAATCAAATTCAACTACAATGAGTAAATTATATATAAATGAATTCAATTAGGAACAAATACATTTAACTAGAAACCGTCAGATTCCATTGCAAATCGTCAAATTAAGATCGAAATAGTCAAATTCAATAAATGACAATCAATCTAATTGAAAAATATCTTAAGAGTAACTAAAGTTTGAATAGTTTAGATCATTTGAATGATTTTCAAAACCTAAAGCGTTCAAAGTCAAATTGCATTTGAATAAATTCAAGCACAAAAATATCGCCGGTCCCTGACTTGCAGAGACTCTTTGATATTCAAATCATTGAAATATTTCCATGATTTGAATGAATTGAACGATTTAACATTTTAGCGGCAATTTACATTGAAATCATTTAAATATCTATATGTTCTGACCATCCGTACCTTTGGCACGCAAGAAGAAGAAGAAGAAGAAGAAGAAAATATGTTTTCAATGCTTTAGAGGCAATTCACGTGTAAATCATTTAGATATCGCAAATGTATTAAATGTTCTACAGGCAATTCACGTTCAAATCATTTAACAGTGATTGACATCAATTTTTTCAAAATTGACTTAAATTGCTTAACTCGCTTGAACCGACTCTGACTTTGAAAGAATGAACATATCTAATTCATTCAAAGAAGTTATTTATTTGATTGATTTCTGATTCGAAAAAATTGAACTAATTCCATGAATTAGATGGAAAAATATTCAAATCTACTAATTCATATCAATAATTGCACGTCCCCAGATTTTGAAGGAAGTCAGTCATTGAAATCATTTCAATTAATTCATTTAATTCCTTTCTGATTTAAATGAATCAAATGAATTAAATGAACTAACGATTTAAATCATTTCATTCCTTTCTGATTTAAATGATTTAAATGAATTAAATGGAAAACAATTTATATCATTTAATTCATTTAGTTCATTTAAATAATTGCAAGCCTCCAGATTTTCAAGGAATTAAATCATTAAATTCATTTTTGATTTTAACAATTTTGACAAATAGTAAATTTTCAAAATTTTCCAAATGTTGTAGTCTCTTGAATTTTGAAAATTTTGAAAATTTTGAAAAATATGTGATCCTAGAATCCCAGGATCCTTGAAATTTTGAAAATTTTGAAAATTTTGAAAAATATGTGATCCTAGAATCCCAGGATCCTTGAAATTTTGAAAATTTTGAAAATTTTGAAAATTTCGAAAATTTTGAAAACTTTGAAAATTTTGAAAAATAGTAAATTTTCAAAATTTTCAAAATTTCGTAGTCTCTTGAATTTTGAAAATTTTGAAAATTTTGAAAAATATATGATGCTAGAATCCCAGGATCCTTGAAATTTTGAAAATTTTGAAAATTTTGAAAATTTTGAAAAATAGTAAATTTTCAAAATTTTCAAAATTTTCAAAATTCAAGAGACTACGAAATTTTGAAAATTTTGAAAATTTACTATTTGTCAAAATTTTCAAAATTTTCAAAATTTTCAAAATTTTCAAAATTTCAAGGATCCTGGGATTCTAGGATCACATATTTTTCAAAATTTTAAAAATTTTCAAAATTCAAGAGACTACAACATTTTGAAAATTTTGAAAATTTACTATTTGTCAAAATTTTCAAAATTTTCCAAATTTTCAAAATTTTCAAAATTTTCAAAATTTCAAGGATCCTGGGATTCTAGGATCACATATTTTTCAACATTTTCAAAATTTTACAACTGAGTTTATAAATGTGACATAATCATTGCTACTATTGACAAAGGGCCAACGACACATTATACGTATTCTTCCCTCTTACGGGGTACCCCTAGCTATTGAGAAACCCCCATATGGTAGACCTGTATCCACTGGAGCTTGGGGCCCCAATGCTGCGATGCTGAGCTTTTGACTCGACTATCCCGTTGTTCCAGCTCCGTTCTGCAACACAGCTTGGCCGGCCGACGGAAGCGGTGGGCGAACCGGTCACCCGGCTGCCATAGTGCTTGGCTAATGGGCATCAGGCATAATGATGACATAATGATGGTTAATAGTAGTTGATCTTAGCATAATGATGACGGCTAATAGTAGTTATGACAAATAAGCTGGAACACAACATGTGATGATTTGAACTTTTTGCTTGACGTTTCTGTGTTTCTTGAAGGCTTAGCTTTTTTCGAAGACGGCATCCCATCATTCCGGGCTGATTGGGATTCCGGTTGTGGATGATGATTCCCGGACAACCCCGACAACCTTAACCAGAGATCCCATCACAACCCCATTCTAATGCTCCCATTGTGGGTATAAGCATATAGTAGCGTCCCCAGTCGTGATCCCCATCGTAGGCATATAACCCCTTCCCCCTGACCCCTGAGCCCCTAAAGGCCATATAGATTCTACCAGGCCCTGGGGAGGCTACCCTCATCAACCATTCATCAATCATGAAATCAACCAGCCTTCACTTTTAACCATATTGTTTCATCCTGTCTCCAGGCAAGAATGGCGATGAACGAAGAGATCCCGGGATCGCCTTGCAGTTTCAGAGGCGATCACTGCTGAAGAGCCTGCGATGAGATGCACATTGCCATGATGTGCCCTGGAATTGACACAGAAATTCCCGAATGAGCTTCGTATTATCTAATTGTCTTGCACTTACACGATTGTACTGTAGTCATACAATATCATGTCATGTCACAATATGATTATCATGTCATGATATCATGTTATATCATGTTATATCATTTTATACCATGTTACATCATGCTATGTCATGTTATATCCTTAATGAATTGTGTGATTCACTTTTGAACCAGCTGATCAACCAGGTCTCCAGCCTGGTCTGCTCCTTTGTGGCGAACTGCAGCTGGTGGTCGCCACGAAGGGTGTCGACTGCCTCACCGAGTATGACGATCGCGGTGTAGCTTCTGGCATTTTCATGGCGAGCCGTGGTAACAAACATGATAACAACCACGGCACTGTAACCACCATGCGTTTGACATCGCTTGTTTTCAAAGTCCATCAGAGGTGCCATGGCCATGCATGGCCGTCCATGGCCCCAGGTGCCTGGGAGCAGTGCTTGGCTTTGATCCCACCTGCAGCACTGGCAGGTTGGCACCGCACTGAGAAACCTGCAGGTGAGGATGGCGCCTCTGGGAGCAACAAGGGCCGATTGCACCTGGCAGATCTGCTTGGCGAAGTTCCAAATCCAGACAGCCAAAGGGACAAATCACCAGCTGTTGAAGGTAAACTGGTGGTTTTATTAGATCAATATCCACCGATTAAAAACGAAGTTCTTCAAGCTCTGCTAAGTTGAAGAGATGAGAATGATGAGAGCTCGTTGATATAAGTTCAACAACTCGCTGAGTTGTTGACGCTCTGAGCACAAACTTCAACGCAGGATCTTGCGAAGGTGGCTCCTGACCGCTGGCGAAGCTGCTCTGTTCGTCTGGGCTTTTTGCAACTCTGTGGCCTTGCGAGGCAAGGCCCCCAGAGGTCCGAAGTAGTTACCTGGCAACAGCTTCTCCAGCAGCCAAAGGAATATTAACAATTAAAGTAACAGTTAAACTAACAGGAATATTGCTAGAGCAATAGCCAAAGGAACAGCAAAAAGGAACAGCTAGAGCAACAGCTAAAGTAACAGCTTCACTTCGTCAAACTTTGGATTTGCCAGTTCTGAGACTGACCAAGTTGTCGCCAACGTGTCCGGCGCGCGATCTTTGGCCTGAGATGAGGCACGAGATCCACATTGGGTCATGGAAAAATGGGAAAACCGCGGTCGCTGTCAGTTCTTTTGAAGGCAAGAGGCCAGCTTTGAAAGATCAAACTGTCGCGATTTCCACGCCAAGTCGGCCTGACATGGTAGGAATGTAGAGAGGAAAAAGACAATTGCATCACAATCGCATACAGTCGCCTCTTTCTCGATGAGATCGGCAGCATCCATGAGGCTTGGCTTTTTCTCTGTATCTCTGACACTGTAGGTGAGCAAGAACTTGATAGTTATCAGTGTTTCATCTTTGACCAGTTGACATCACTTGACCACCATATCAGTTGCGTGGCCATTTGTTGAACTTGACCAATAGCAAATGAGCTGAGCTGAGTTTGCTGAACTTCAGCTTGAGGAAAGTGGCGACCCAAGAAGCAGGTTCCAAGAAGGTCCCTCCCAGGGAGGCCATGGGACTGGAGCCAACTACACCCAGAATGTTCCAATCCAATGGGGTCAGCAATGGCATCCAGCCGTTTTCGCGAACATAGAACCGCGCGATTAAGCCTGAGACTTCCCAAGGAAACGAGATTGATTGTCATGGAGGAACTTGAATCGCGTTGAATCTGCAAAGAACTGCACCACTGGTTGCCGAGGCTGGTACTCAAGCGCCTCCCTCGAACTGGTTTCAGGAAGGCCTTACCACAGTTCACATGCCGCTTTTTCACCCGGGGCTGCTAAACCAGAATTGACCGTTATCATAAAACCTGGTATTGGCCAATCATATAGTGGCCAATCATGCTAAGCTGGTTCAGTATCTACCTATTTGCCACTGAGATTGGCACGTCCGTAGGGTGACAAAGAAACCATAAAGGCCAAAAGCGAGGCCGGCAAAGGCCTGGCGATGCCCCCAAGAGTTTCTTGGCGTTACCACTTGGGGATGAGTTGATATCCATTGGTTGATATTGCTTAGTAATGGTTAATAATGGTCATTAAATATAGGTGTGTATATATATATATACAATACATATGTACAATACATATATACAATACATATATACAATACATATATACAATACATATATACAATACAATACATATATACATATATACAATACAATATATATATATATATTGTATTGTATATATACAATATATATATATATATATGTTGGTTAGTTATGGTTATCAACGTTAACAACGGTTAATATTGGTAAATGTTGGTCTAATGGTCAAGAATGGTAATTGAATGTTGGTTAACAACGGTTAATCCATATCCATTGGTTTAATATTGGTTAATAAAACATGGGCTAGTAAAATGTCGGATAATGATTCAGTGGTCCAGTGGGTTATATGAACGATTATGAACGTTTATCTATCTATCTTAGATTTGCGTAATGATCAAGGCTTTGGTGAATGGCTTTCCATTGTGTAGCTGTTTTGCATTGGTGAATCGCATTTCACTATAGTTTTGTTGGTTAATTAACACTACTGGTTGATGGGACCCACTGATAATCATTGTATTATCATTGTATTCTTAAGAATGGTTTACAAGGCTTTATTTATCAGAAACACCAGCAAGGATCTTCCAACATTGTAAGGTGATACATGGATTCATCCACTCACGAAATCCCCAGGGCAGTTTCTGTAACGAAACTACCACTCTTGGACGTCACATCTTCAACGCTGAAGACGACAACGTGCCATAGCCACGGAAAGCACGCAGAGACTGCTGCAGGATCTTCTTCGGCTCTGCCTCACAGCAGGGACGACGGAACTGGGCAGAGTCTGGGTCGGGTCTCGTCCTGCCTGGGCAAGCAGAGGTACATGATGGGCGGTGCCACGAAACACACGGGAGTGGCAAATACCTGTCATGTCAGAGCGCGGTTCAAGGCAGACCAGGGCAGACTGTCAAGTGTAAAGCCAGGACCACTGAGCCGTTGTAGGCCAGAACCTTGCTGATTTCTTTGGCAACCGTAGCCACACCTGCCGTCCAAGTTCAACTGTCAGCTTGACCTTTGATCATCTTTGATCATCTTTGATCATCTTTGATCTATCAAAGCCTGTCGTTTTGTCTCCTTGCAAACTGAAATCCCAACAAAAACACATCACAGAGAACTCTGCGAGATTCTGCGAGCGCACCCAAGCAAATGGCTGTGAGGAAAGTGGCTGCAATCGCTCGCGACAGTGATGTTATTGCCTCACATTTGCAGCAAACGAAAAAATCTCCCAAGTTGCAACAAGCGAAGTGAGCTAACTTCAAATAAGTTCATAAGAAAGGCATGTTGAAAACCCACGAATGCCGTGTTGAATTTTGGTGCTATGCTGGGGGTGCTGCAAAGCCGAGTGGGTGTAGAACCAGGTTGCAAGCTGCCGCCCTGGCAAAATGGGCCCAGCAACAAACTGAGCACAAGCGAAGCCCGCAGCCGGCCGGTCCTTGCAGACATCATCATCAAAGCGAAAGAACTACAAATCCTCGCAGATTGCAGGTTGCAGATCCAAACACGTTGCAAATTGGAGAAAGATGGACAAAGCACGTGGAGCAGCTTTGCGGCCTGACTGTTTAATGCTTTTTAGTGTCTTGCCGTCTTCAATGTGAAAGATATCACCCGTTGCTAGTTACCCCCACACATGGTCACAACTCCTAGGTACCTATGGTCATCCATCAGCAACAGGGGGACCCATTGACTATTAGTTGCATCATAATTTCTCCTCTGTTGGATGACCATGCCAGCTATTGATGGCGGCTAATCCTCTCACAGTTTGCCTGCCTCCATGAACATCCATGAACCACGGTTAGTCACTGCAAATATTGAGCCCCCGGCGCACAGGTCATGGTCACTCGAAGGACAACCTTGAACCCCACTGGTGAGTTCCGAATATGGGATCCCAACTTCAGTGAGCAAGTAGGCACCGCCAACAATAATCTACTTCAGTAATGGCTACAAGCCATTCATCGTAGGGACAAAGCAACGTATAGGTATCGATTTAGTCATGAAGAACTGGTATGCTCCACCTGAAAATTAGCGAGACATGATCAGGGAGACCACCAATCTCGAGGGTACAGCATATCAGAGGATACATCATTTCATGCTTCGACTAATGCAGCGTCCTTGCCTTTTCTGGGGGTGTTGTGGAAGCACTCATGTGACTTCCAACAGAAATGATCGCAGCATTGCCCACCATACATGGTCGCACCATTGAGTGAGCTGAGAAAGCGGCTAGAAGCTGATCATCTGCACGGAAATTCTCGGAAAAATCACCAAGAGTTTTGGATCCTGGGCTCAGGGAAAGGAGGGAAAGGTGGGGTCAATCATGGCACTGCCGACTTCAACTCAGCTGCCCGCCAAACGTGGCATAGACAATGATGCCAACCCCTGAGATCTGAGAGCAAGTTCGAGCAATGAGGTTGGCAGCTCAGCATCTTTGAGGCTCCCACAGCCATAAACCACACAGGCAATCGTCAAAGAGAGAGTGATGACCTCCAGTTCTGTGGCACATGCTCCAAGACTCACGACATGAGATCGAAACCGGTATATTCATAGCCCAACATGGCCCCACCATCCCGAAACATGGATAGGGAAGCCACGGTGTGGGCATGGTCAACCCAACGGCACCTTGATCATCTTCCAGAAGTCCGCCTTTCCTGCCTGGTTCACGAGGGCACAAAGGTGTGACAGCAATTGATACACGGGGGCTCACGTAAAAAGTTGGAATGCACGTGTTCAGTATCTGTGTGCGAGAAGACTTTGAGTCCAAATCCGATCTGTGACTGTCAAGTGCAGGGTTTACGGCTGGACGGTGTGCGTGTGTGTGCGTGAGTGCGTGTCTTTGTGTGTGTGTGTGTGCTTGTCAAAATGTGCAAATCAAAACTGTTTCTACTGAACACTTCAGAACGTGTATATACAGTTTACAGTGCATATAATATATAGATATATATATATATAGATATAGATATAGATATTTTATATGTGTGTGTGTGTGTCCATACATATTGTTTGTCAAGCACATGCACATGTGCATCAGCTCCACAGCTCCATCTCGTCCTCCGTTCTGCCCCAATTTGGAGTCGCAGCACCAGGAGCAAGCTCTTTGTATAGGAGGGGAATGTTCGTATGAGCACCAAACGCACCTCATGGATAGTCCAAGTTTCAGCGGTGAGGAAACGGCCCATGGAACTCCACTGACATCTTTTCAGTGCAACAGGTTCTGAACTCCAAAGGCCCACCCTCTGACATGGACCTTCCAAGTTGATTGAAATGGAAATCTGACCCTGCATGTGAAGACACATCCCACTGCATCGAAGCAACCAACAAGGATGGGGAAGCAGTGCCCAAAGCTGCTCAGGTTGAAAAGCGACAGAACGGGAGGCCCTGACACTGCTCGAAAGAAGGCAAACGCATTGCCACGATTTCCATCTCCGGGATTTTGTTCATCATCTCAAGCCATAGGGGATCCTCCAAATCCAGTTTATTAACCATTTATAGCAATAAACCATAATGAACCAACCATAACTTTGGGGGTTCCCTACTTTGAGAAAACACAATTTCTCATGTTCGGTGAAACACAACTGCAACGCTGCAACTGCCTGATGCTTCAAAGTATGAGCCATCCCAGTAGCGAACACCAGCAACGAATGTACAAAAGAGAACGCTGGCCAGCCCCAACAGGCTCATCCACCTGCACAAGGAGAGAACTTCTGTAGAACTTGTGCCACCATAGAAAAGTGGGGAACCAAACAAGTCACAGAGCAGTGCCTATATCTGGCATGCTTACATAGCGATTATAGATTCTAGATACAATTGTGTATAATTACATAAAAACATTACATATATATATATATATGTATACACATATATAGATAGATTCTATATTTGTGCCACAGAAAAGTCCCATCCCACTCTTGGGAATCTCGGCGCCTAAGGAATCCAAGGCTTGGTGCACAGGACAAAGGCCAGCAGATGAAAACCACCAGCGCAGCCATACACTCCTCTTTGGAGATGCGAACACCGAACTTCTGCGCAAGGGCAAAGGAAAAGTCGCCCAAAACAATCACATAGCCTGAGACGACTCCCAAACCACAGTCTTCACTTGCATCACTTGAGCTCTCACGTGTTCTTTTCTGAAAGACTGGACTTTGATACGAAACGTTTGAGGCTCCAAGATGCTCTGAAACTTTACAGTTACGCGTGTACAAACCGACCCTTTGGGGTGGCAGCAGCGATCCGGCGTACACGGGCTCAACTGTGAAGGGGCCACATGGGAGCATTGCAAGGCAACCAAGGACGTCAGTGTTCTATAGTGATCCTGGAGTAGATAGAATATCAGATTGGAAAATCCCCAATTGGTAAATGGTTCTAATATTGAGCATGGAGGATATTCTATCTACTCCAGGATGGTTCTACTTGTAGAATGGACATGGAGTTGTTCATAGAAGTTGGTACTTTGAAGATCTTTGAGGTGCCATCTAATTAGGGAGAGAGCAAGGGAGCTACAAACAGCTACTTTAACGATAACGATCAATGGGCGGCGACTAGCAATCCCGCTCTTTGTTTAGCCTTGCTCACCTCATCGGACAATCATTAAGAGGAAACACGTTGACCATTGAATTACGGTTGGTGACTGATCAAAACTATTTGAGATCCGAGGGGTAGACGCAAGCCAAGGATTTGAACAGTGGGTGCAAAGGATCGACATGATCAGTTCATGGATAATGGTCCTGACGCTGAAGATCAGAGGATGACGGTACTGATGATGGAATACAATGGGTTATTGTTATTGGGGATGTTGGTGATAGTGATTATCATGATGGATAATTGTACCGGGTGCTCATGGCAATGATGAGGAAGAAGTAATGGATGATTGATGGTGAATGATGAAGGTGAAAATCGACAAGCCTAGAGGATGTAGAGGATCAGGTTGATGATGATGATGATGATGATGATGATGATGATGATGATGATGATGATGAAAACAATTTTGTTCCGCACACCAGGCCTGACCCAAGGCCAACCCAAAGGGACCAAAAAGGGGAATCAAACTTGAAGCCACCGCTGGATTGCCAGGTGACTGTCCTGGCAATGGCGATGATGACAATCAAACGAAT
Source organism: Symbiodinium kawagutii (assembly GCA_009767595.1). Taxonomy (NCBI): domain Eukaryota; class Dinophyceae; order Suessiales; family Symbiodiniaceae; genus Symbiodinium; species Symbiodinium kawagutii. Next base: position 97,073 of record VSDK01017774.1, on the reverse strand, counting down.
GTATGAGTAATGGTTAACTAAGATGAAGATCGACAATGTTTGAGGGTGCAGAGGATAAGGTCGATGTTGATGTTGAGGCAGGGAACCTATGATAACTAACGCGTTCTGGCACAGGACTGGCTGTCACCTTGCAAAAGTAACTCGGATAGCTACCGCTAGCCTTTGTGATGGTTGTGGGTTGTGATTCTCATATATTGTCATTGTTGGCACCATCAAAGAACCATCAATCACTGTTCTGGTCGGTGGTTGAACCACCCCCTTTGAAAAATACGCTTATCAACCAACCCACCATTTGTTCGTACATGCCGAAAAAAATGTGAATCAAACCACCAACCAAATGATCAACCCCTATCGTTTTGGTTCTGATCCAATCGTCACCCTGCTGCAAGGCACTGATGCACAAACCAACATTGGTGCAGAGCACCCAAATCCTTAGATCCCAGAAATGGCGAAATGATGGTTACTTGCTGGTTACTGTAATGGGTGAGTCACTGGTTGATAGTGATTGCTGGGTTAACTTATATGGTCACTGGTTGATACTGGTACAGGATGGTTTTGAAATAGTTCATTGTGGCTGATGAAACGTAATGATTCAAGGGTGCCTGTTTAATGATTGATAAATGTGTTCATGATATTTTTCATACCAGAAATGGATGACGTTGGTTGGCAAGAATCACCAACCGTGGAAGAGTGTAGAACGAACAATTACAATCATTGGTTGATATGCCAGAAATGGCGGGAAAAAAACAGTGTGTTTCTTTTCAGCATGTAATCACTGATTTCATTTGTAGATGTCCCATCAACCGATCCCGTGAAAAAAAAAAAAACAGGTGGTGCCAACAGTCAAAAAGCTTCCAGTTGGGCAATGTTAGTCCCCAAATAAATTCCAGCCCTCTGATCAAATCTGCAGGGCTATGTACACCATGTGGACCAACCTGGAAATCGAACACAGGCCAAGGGAAATGGATGACTTGCTGCAAGCTTCTCAGCCCACATCGCTGTTCGACGTCCAGCTGTTTGTTGTGCTGCTCCATAGTAACCTTGGTGCCGTTGCAGTGACTGGGTTTTCCACTGGCAAGATCTCATGATATTTCAGGATATCCCAGGATGCCTCAGGATGCCTCAAGTTCTTTGCGCAACTGAGTTGCTGAAAGTTCCTAAGGTGTTGCTCAGCACCACCAGGATAGACATGGTAAATACCGAGAGAAGATAGACAAAGATCAGCAGAGCAAGGCCTGGCCAGGAGAACCCAAAACTTCGCCTGTGATCCTTTCATCATCGCAGCTCCAATATGGCGCAATTATGTCAACTCTCACAAATGGGAGAAAACAGATCAAGTTCCGTCCGTTGAGGCCACCCTGTACCCCTGGTTCCCTATCATTAGCCATTAGTTTCCCTATAGTTTGTTGGTTATTAACCACCATTATTGGTTGGTTAAGAGCTTGACCCATAGCCATTTGATGCCAACCGATTTGATGCCTCCCACTATTCCAGCTGAAGACATTGCGTAAGGCAGCGCAAGAACGCCAGACCCGAGCACGTTCTGCGTCAGGGTCGTCACTGCTGCCTTCATTCAGGGTCTGCTACCAGGTGCTCACTTGAAGCATGTTGCGCAAGCCAGGGGGCTCTTAGAAGATAGACACAACCTGCAAATCTATGCAACTTTCTAGTGCAAATCGCAGGGATCGCAGTTGATGACCGAGATTTTTTGACAATTTGCAGCTTCAGCCTGGTAAAAATCGACTAGCAGCAGCAGCAACAGCAGCCCATGGGAGCAGAAATGTAAAGCGTCCATTTAGCTGTCGACATTTCTGCTTAATGTCATTGAATTTGAAAAGAGAATTCTCTTTGTCCTGGCTGCTTACCCTGCCTCGATGGGGTCACTGTCCTCTATTGATGGTTAATATTCACAGCTGTCATAGCTCATGTCATGCTGTGCAACCCAGGCACTCTCACTGACAATCCTTCCACTGGAGGGCATGGGCTTTCAGTGGACAGGCACTGTGAAAGGCCTTCCGTGTCCCGTTCCACATTCGCGGGCCCTGTGGAAGTCTGGGACAATGCCATGGCCGCCATAATGAAAGTGTAAACACCGTGAAGTCTGATTGTTTCTGACTAGGCCCGACTGCTATGGAGTCTACATCTACATCACACAGTCTTGATCATCTAATCAAATTCTCCAATGTCTGATGTGCTTTGAAACATCACTGATCATCATGTCACATTAGCCAATGCCAGTCTTGTGGCGAAGTCCTCATGACTCGGAAGCTTGAAAATGTAGCATATCATCTGGTTCCAGTAGCAGTGGATGGGATTGCATTAGCTTCACGTGCACGAAGCGCTTTGCCCCAAAATCCTCCAAAATCCGCACCCATTTTCATGCACAAAACGCGGCAAATGCTGCGAAACATTAACTGCTCCAGCTTGCCACCCATGCAGCGCCAAGTTCTGCATGGCTTTCACAGGAGGCTCTGCATGGCGGGCTGGACTGAGAACTGACCAAGCAGAAAGCAAGCTTCACCTGAATTATCCTGAATCTATCTCAATCAGAGCTATGTTAGTTCAAGTTCCTCAACTGCCACCATGGTATGAACAGCTGGAGTTCTTTCCGCCCTGCAATGCTTGGTATGCTCTCGACAATTCTACTCTTTGCATCTGCCCAGACCTTCATGTAGGAGGGCTTCATATCATCACTGATTTGAAATGGTTCGTTTTGTTGTTCATGAGTATGAATAATTCATATTTCTCAAGATAAATGAATATGAATTGTTCACAGTCCACAGTAAGTATTAATGTTGATTCTTGTAAACCATCGATCGCCCAACATGACGGTCTCAAGTACTGTATGTTGTCCAGGTGTTCATCTTTGACGCTCCAATCTCAGCAACCACTTAGGAGTCATCATTCAGCATCATGGCCACGCCCTGGAGGACCCAAATGCTTGGGTGCTCCTTGCAGGGTCAAATGCGTGTCCCTTCAGTGTCCCGTCTCTGTGTCCCTTTGGCTGCTGAGTCTTCCAACATTGAAGACCACATCATGCACCACACGCACCACAGAACCGGCTCCTTCGTGTGCAGATTTGCCTCAAAGACCAGACCCACACCCATCGCGTTGCGGCGCAGCTGGGTGATATAGACCTCAGGCAGTAAAATGTCGGTTTCAGTGGGACTTTGCACCAGCTGAGTCCCAAGGTAGGGCGGGTGCGCCACTTAACTATGATCCCACATGATCCATTGATCTGAAGTACACCTACATGAGCCGTATCAGAATCCTTCTTCTGTGATCAATGAAGTCTTTTCCAGAGAATCCAGTGCACCAGTCCCTTCTGCTACTGTTTGATCCTCGCGCGCGAGATCCCTCTGCGAATCTTTGCCAATTTGGCTGCGGAACGCTGCCATTGGAGCAGAGGTGAAATCAATGGGAATTAACTCTGACAGCGCCAGATGCGACATTCGCAGACATTCGAAGCTTTCAGAAACTTAGATTGCTGATATTGCTAAAGGTTGTAGAAGTCTGTGGCGCTTGATGATGCTTGTGGGATTCTCCTTAGGATGCAAGCACTTGGCGCTGCGCTGAGACTACAAGCACCACAATTTCATCATCGGCAACCTGAGGAGTTGGCTCCGCAACTGGAGGATTCGGTCGCTGTTGGGGTTTGCAACAAAGAGGATCACCTGAAAGGCGGAGGAAAAATGCTGAGAATTTTCGAGGAATTCTCCTTTCTGAGTGTGGCTGAGGAGTACCTTTTTCTAAACGTACGCTCTTGAATCAGCTGTGAAACAGCACACAGAAAAAGTGATGACAGCTACTTTGCGCTTCAAATGTTTGGGCCGCTTGTCACATGAATTTTCGTCAAGAAAGAGACCCACTTAAAACTTGAAGGGAACCTGGTCCCATCCACAGACTTCCCCATATTCAATGACAACCAAAAACCCACATTTTTTGAAGCAAATAGCTTCAGTTGCTTGCACTGTGGAAACCCACTCCTTTACGCAGCTTTACACCAAGAACAAGAGGCTCTTTTGTGCAAACAAAAAGTCGAAAGCTTCTTATGATCTCTCGCTTCAAAAGTATTGAGTCCACATCGATTTGTGCCTTCATCAGAATGCCGATCACTGCGAAGTTGAACTCGATAGTGCCAGCAGTTCCAACATTCTTCAACTGCTTGAAAGAGGTCGAATATAGTTCTTCGTGCTCACCTCAACTCAAAGACTATCCACCCACGCTTCGGATGCCAAAGTATCAAGAAACTACGATTTGGAAAGAAGCAGTTGACTCAAATTTGACTCTCCTTCTTCATGTTGATTTCAATCCAGGACGCTCGTCTCTTTTACTTTCAAATCCTTGAAATGCAGGGCTCTGCTGCTCCAGTTTCTGTCTCTACAGATGAAGAGTCTACAAGTTTCATCAAGTTTCGAATCTGGATCCATACCCTGCTGAATGCTCGTTTCCGTGGAGCCAAAGCAACTAGCCAGCAGCCAGACCTAGCTTGACCTGGGGCCACCCTCCTTGCCTAAGAGACTCGAATTGGGTCTGGGTTTTCTGCTGAGTTGAGCAGTGTTCGGCTCCCACTGCTTCGGTCGAGCATCAAATGGCAGATTCGACCAGCGCTCCTTCATCTCATCGCATGTTGGATCTGTCGGGCCCCCGGAGCCCTCAAGGCCAGCTCTGAAAAGAATGGACAAAAGAAATTAAGACCGAAGAAAAGTTTGACGAAAGGAAAAATGAAAAAGGCACGGCAGAGCACAGCTTGCAACCGAAGGGCCTGGTCAACTGGAGAGTCTTCTGACAGGCTACGAGCGACATCACCATGACCACCGCCACCATGGCCGCCATGGCCAGCACCATGGCCACCGTGATGTTTGTGAAATCCCGGCGGAAGCTTGCAGAAATATGTGGTGTTGTCCTTGGGCAGAATGATTGAGCAACAAACGAAGACTCAACGAATCCTGTCCCATCCTAAATTGCCATGCCTTTACACTTGTGACTTCAATGTGAAGCAAATTGAAGCAAATAAATTAAATTTTCTCGTGTTCTTTTTCTCCTTTCATGCCAGGCATCCGAAAGAGAGACTGGATTCTTTCGGATGCATCTATGGTCCAAGGCGCACATCTCCCAGAGTGTGTGTTCTGCCGCACGATATGAATGACGGTGGGCCGTGGCCAAATGGAGGTTTCTCAAAATACGGTGCCCCCAAATCATCCAATCTTAACCATTGATAGCAATAAAACGCGCAATTCCCACCCTTTGCCCGGAAACTTGAACATTGTACCACAGTATGACACTCAGCGACTTGGAGAAATTACGAAAACATTAGCTATACGCAGCGATTTGCGCTTTAGGACTTTGTGGTTTACAGTTTATGGTTTTAGGGTTTAGGGTTTAGGATTTTAGGGTTTTAGGGTTTAGGGTTTTAGGGTTTGAGGTTTAGGGTTTACAGTTTTTCGGTTGAGAAGCAAAAAACAGCGGGCCTGCGCATGAATTTGAGGGTCCAGTATGACAAGCGATTGTGCACTTGTAAGTTTCCGGGCAAAGGGTGGGAATTGGTCGCAATAAAACAACCATTTTGGGGTTCCCTCCATTGAGAAACACCCAATGGTGAATGTTCAAGAGCTAACGATCTGCAATGCAAAAACAAGAACCACAGAACCACAGAAAGCTGAAACAAAGTTCTTCCGCAAGTCCTCCGTCTGCATGCACATCATGCATAGATGGGAAAGCACAACAGCCTGCCAAGCACATGTTACAGTGCACAGCCCGTATCAGGTGATCACATTACTTCAACTTGACTTCATGGATCCTCATGATTGATGTGCTGGTTGCAGCCCTGCCTGGTGTTGATGATGCAAACTCACAGTCCTCCAACTGCTGGTAATGGATAAAGCTTTGCATGGCGAAGGCGAGAGCCAGCCTCATTTCTGGTATCTCAAAGGCTGAGCCAAATGATTCCAAATGCTACGAATGGGTTTGTCATGGTCCCTAAATGATGTACCCCTTATGAATCATGATACCAGTAGCCTGTTGGCGGTCTAACCCATGAATGGACACACCCATGTGCCTTTCTACCACTCAACTCATGCTACCGAAAGGCCACAAGCAACGGCGACTGATTCCGCACAAAGGTGGCTGTTTCCAGGCTGCAAATGTGAAGACTGCCAAACCGAAGGGGTACATGAGCTCTAAGAGATGCATGGCACACATTCCATAGAGTCTCTCTGCCTTAGTCATGTCATGGCGAGTCAATTCCTGACCCTCTCTGCTTGATGATATAAAAATCCAAGTCCGCGGAGCCATTGCGGCTCTTGGGACCGCATTTTCCAGACCTTGGCCTGAGGCCAAACCTGCAACCCACATACCCGTGCAATCCACCTGCAAAATTTCTGGTCTCTCGAGATTTCTGTCAAATTGTCTGTGGTTTGTTCTTTTTCTCTCCTTCTCTACTCTCCTCGTAAAGTGGACACTTTTTCGCCGCTTTTTGTGCCAAGGCTTGTACCAAAATGGGGCTCAGACCTCCCAGAAACCCTGGTTTAGTACGGGGGCCAAAGGTGGCGTTTGATATTACAGGCAGGGGATTAAGCCCTGTCAGGTCACCTTTTTTGCACTTTACACAGGGAGACTAAAGAGCGCCCACAGCACCTTTGCCCTAACCACAAGGCTCTTACAAGACTTGCGCTTGGCACATCCAAACCTTTTCAGCCCACACTAGCCTTCCCCCAGCGACATCTGATGGAGGATAAAGCTCCCGCCAGGTGGGGTTCCAAAACGACACCAAAATGGTCAGCTTGGTGGAGCCAATTTAGGATCAACATGGGTCTAATTTGATTGTTGCCCAACATGAGCCTAAAGAGAGCCCAATGAAGGTGACCGGCTTTAGTGACCATGGGCCTAAGATGGGCCTACCCCAGGCCAAAATTGACTCAGCCTACTTGCTTCAAATGGAACTAGAAACTAGCCTTCTTCTTCACATCCCGGTGCTGGCTGTCTCAGTTTCAAAGCAATCCGAACACTCTGGCTTCATCGAATGTTGGAACATCCATTTGCTACGTTTGGCTGTGACCCACGTATCTGACAATGAGTTTACACTGGCATCGAAGACAGGCAGCCAAAAGAGGGCCGACAAGTCACCCACAGGTCAAACATTTCGACGAGTATGTGTGGTGTCGATGCAAAAAATGTGACGCAAATCAAGAAGGAGTCAAAGTCAAAAAGCTTCCTGGAACCGTGCGGCAGCTGAGTGGAGGGGACGAAAGGTGCAAAGCGCAAATTTGCCAGTACCGGAAAAAATGAAGTGAAGCAACCGACTGATGGAAGGTGCGAGGTCATTTCAACCCATTCGTTCCGGGGAGTGACCTGTCTGAAGCAGTTCAACAGCTTACAGGTCTGTCTCCTCACAGCCTTTATCAATTTGGAGTTCTCATCGATTCTGAGGACCGCCACTTCCTCAGCAGCAAACAAGCCGATAAGTCATCATATTTTATATGCTAAGTTAAGCTAAGCTATCTATGATCAAGCAGATCAAAAGTTGCCATGAGTTGCCTAACTCCGTTTTGAGAAGCTTCAGAACGATCTTGACAAATCTTGACAGCAGTGTTGTCTCATGCTGACTCGCAAAATACACTTGGGAAATGTCCACTCCACATCCGGCAAAATGGGAGAAGATGCATCCAGTTCAGGAGAAACTATGGCCTTGTAGCAAATCATGTCATTGAAATCTTGCCACGATACTGTGTTGTGTTGGAGCCCTACCGCAAGCAGGAGGAAGCCCACGACTATGTGAAGCCCAAAGATGCTACACTCCCAAATTGCCGAAATCATGAACCTTGCAAGCATTCACAAAGGCTGCAAAAAGGTGGTACACCAGCGCACTGCACAGAGCCACAGCATTCCCATATTACAAGGTGGTATACAGATTCTTGAAAAGATTGCCAGAGTCAGGTGAACTACAAATCCGTTCCGAAGTGGCAAAAAGAATGCCTTTTCTGTGGAGAATCCGTTGCAATTCTGTGCAGAATTCTGCGCCAAAAAATGCGTTCGCAAAAAGTCAATCCGTTCAGTGCGAGCAGCCGTCTGGGACTGCACCGAGGCCAAAGATGGCTGGTCGTTTCAAAGTAGCCCACCCCAGTGACCGCCACGAGAAAGACAAGAATGGCCAAGAGCTGGGCGGACCGAGGTCTTCGAATGATGACCATGGCGAAGTGGCTATCCATTTTAGAATATGTCTACAGAGTATGTCTAAAGAGTGTATGTACATATTATGTCCTTCAAAGATCTTCAAAGTGTCTAAAACCCATAGTTATTCAAGTCTCAAAGTTTGCAGTACCAGCCCAGCACAGAACTCACCCAATCCGCCTCCTTGCAAGCGACTCTCCACGGCAAGTCCGGGCACTTTTCGAAATGCTGTGCGTGGCCCAGTAGCATGCCACACAACATGCACAGGCTATGTGTGGCAAACAACCTGAGCCAATCTGAATCTGCCAGGGTAGTGGAGGGCCAATACAGGGAACCCGAAGGTCTTCATCCCAAACTTCAAATGTCCCCTCCATGACAGACCAAAGTCCGCAAGCAGATGGTCAAATGTGAGGAACCAAACCAAGCAGAAAAGCGAAACTTCAGGTCATTCAAGTGCCATTCTTATGAAGCAAATATTCCAATGTCTTGAATTTCAGAAGCCTTTGCTTGAACTATTTTGAAGTGCATCCGGTGCGTGAACCGAACCCTCCAAGTCCACCAGAGTTGGTCTAACCTGTAACAGTTTTGGAGTTGGCAGCTCGGCTTCTGAGCAAGATCCTTCCGTAGCTGTACATGATCGCAACGGTGTGAGATTGTACTAGATGTAATCAGAAAATAAAACGAATTATGGAAGGGATGTCCCAAGAACCAGTGACAGTGGGTGTGGAAAGAACAGAAGTTATATTGGCAAAGAAGTGCAAAGTGAAAGTGTCAAATGTTGTAAACATGAAACGCTGCAACGGAACGAACAGTACGATCACAGCATGTAGGACTGGCGCTAAAATATGAGAGACATACCTTACATCAAACATATCAAAATACAACAGGTATACAAATACAGAAAATACAGAGCTTCATTGAAAAAACGGGAGAACATGAATGCTTGAACAAATAAACTATCCTGAAGACGAGGAGAAATCCATCAGGTACAAGAATCAACAAACAACCTGTCTGACCTGTATTTTGTCAACATGAAAGCCAACTGCGGAAGGCATTTTACCAAACGAAGGAACAGATCTAAATGCAAAGGGATCACTTCACAAAGCAAACTAAGAATCTGGTATACAGGTGGAAGATGACTTTAGAGTGTTTGGAGATATCAAGGGAACTCATATGGTCACATTGAAGGAAACAAAAAGGTTTTCACTGTTTTCACTCAACTTTCGACCAAGTGGCTGAGACGCAGACATTAACGCACGGACCAAATAGAAGAACCAAAGATCAAACCATTCCTCGCAGTGGACTGACCCCAACAAGCAGAGAGCGGCCCCCAAGGCCGCAACCGAAGCTGCCAGTCCTTGAGGCGAAACTGGGAATAGCGTTGCCGGGCTTGCTGCTGCACCAGGAACTCAAGGCCAGTTAAAACCGCAAGGATCAGGATACAAACGTGAAAAGGATAGGCGTATCCTGAGAGATGCGAAGCTTGGGATTGCTTGGCAAATCGTCAACTTCACATCATCACTGGCAGGGGAATTGTCATCCTCACATTCAGATGCAAATTGTGAGCTAAGGCAGCTAAGTGAGCTAAGCTTCCATCTCGCGCCTTCACACCATTTCCCAAGGTCATACAAAGGAAGCCGACCATCAATAAACCTGCAGCACTGTGCAGCGTTGCTCCGCAGTATCGGCACCACTGCACCAGTCCTTCTGAGTCAAGACCTGCATATGTTCAAAAAATGACTTTACTACCCAACTATAAACCATACGTTTACCCTGGTTGACCACAACTGACCATATCAGCAACCATCGTTGACCAAGCTACAAAGTTCAACACTACGACAAATGGTGGTGAACAATGGTCGAAAACGATTAAGAATGGTCAAAAACTGTTGATAGTGGTTGGCAACCGTTGATGATATTCCGACGTACCATGATCAACTGTAGGTAAAGGCTGACAGTACACGCTCCTTTTAGGTCATCTGACCGTGTCAAGAAAAGTATTTGGATATATGACAAATGATTGATGATGATTGACAATGTAGGCAATAATGAATAAATAAGCCAAATATGTATACAGGGTGTCCAAAAAAACTGCGAATACTATTAAAATATATCAAAATGAACATTCATTCACGGGGTGGCTGCAGTATCCCGCCTGCATAAAGACCCATAATGCCAGACAAAATGACAAAGGCGTCGCCCTGATTTGCTCCTTGCAATTCCTCATCTCCGTAGGAGCGATGCTGACTGGTCCCACAGGACCGTTCCCAAGAAAGGCTGTAAGATGCTGTAATCGTATCATTTGTTCCATGGATAAGTCGACAATATCACGTTCACATCTGTATACATGCTTCCGCTTTGAACGCTGCGATATCTTTTCCCACTTCCTGGACACTACGTCTCGTTTCACTCTGCCACAACATCCGCAAGGAGTGCTGCCGAGCGTCAATTCCTTTGTCACGGAGTTCGAGATGAACTATGGCCAATGCGGGTTGCAGAATCGAATATGGGAAGCCGACCAAGATCAGCAGCATGTGATCTATGAAGTGGGTGGATAACCATCTCTCCTGGAGGAAGAAACCGGTCTGAGCCAATTCAACTTTTGCAAAATTGTGAATTGGCTATGTGTCAAAACCCCGTAACCCTGCTTCCCCATCACTAACCATTGTTTTCCCTATAGTTTGTTGGTTATTTTCCATCATTATTGGTTGGTTAATATTGACCCATTGCCAATTCTCCATCCGTCCTTGTAGGTGAAGCAGAATATGCGAGCAAGGATCCTTCCTGAGTTTTCAGAGATCTTCAACAGAGAGGGCTCCATTTGCAGAGTGTAGCTCAACATGTGAAAAAACAATAAGGTGAATGCCAAGTGTCTCAAGAAATGCACCAGGCCCGGTTTATTTAAGCGACCCGGGTCTTCCAAACGCGATTGAGCGATGCCAGGAACCTCTTCCTCGGCTCGAAACCCATGTTGCGAACATCGACTTCGCATGTTTGCCCGCCCCAGAACATCCCGGGTTGACAACCGACCTATGCCTCTTGCACATGTTCGAAGTCCATACGAATGCAGCGCCAAGGCGCTAGAGCTTGCCAGCAAAGGTAATGAATGATCACAATCTGCAAAAGGTACTTACCTTGGCAGATCTTAGCAGCTCAATCGCAAACAAAAACGAAAAAAGGGTACCTACCTTTCAAATCCGTTCAACATGTTCATTCTGCGCATGTTATCTCACTCTTCCCTTGTGTTTGCGGAACAGGATATGTTGTTCCATGGCTTCCTGGATCCTGGTCGCACATCAAAGAAATGTAGATCTGAACCTGGCAGGAAGTACTACGGCTGCCGTGGCAAACGCCTTGGTTTGATGCTGGCTGGTGGTTGATGCTGGTTGATACTATCAAGTTGATACTGCTTGGTGCTGGTTGATGCTGAGTTTCAAGGACCTGTTCGATCCATCTTTGGCATCACAAACTGCCCACACGGCTCCACAGAGCAACGCGGCCAGGTGGCTCATTGTTCCCCAGGACCAATGATTGCCCACCTTCGGCTTCAAAGCCATGTTGCGCAGTTTGCTGTCCTGCAACTCGCTGCAACTCGCGCAGCCGACTTCAACTGACTTCAAGTCTGAGCTACCAACACCAGGGGCTACGGGCTCTCTTTGCCAAATGTTTTCGGCCGTAAAAGGTGCGTTTCCGTTCGGAGACGCGCTCCAGCTTTTCTACAAAGTCCTGATCCAGCTGCATAAAGGGAGTCATGGAGGACACAGACAGAAGTAGGTAGACCTTGGTAGTACCAAGCCATCTCAAGCCATCTTAAGCCATTTCAAGCCATCAAGGTATAAGAAAACATTGTCTTTCCTGAGCCATTAGGGTTCGTCACCACACTCCACTGGCAACTCGGAGCCGAATCTCTGAAAGAAAGCCTCCTTTTACAAGATCAGTCAAGGCACGACCCCAGCATTCAGAAGCATAATGAGCATGATCAGCATCAAGAAGAACTGGCTTACCTTTGGTTGCTGTGGCAGCCTCAAGCGCCGCTCCAATTCTCTGAAAGGCTCCACACTGCCCTGAGCAGGACCCCAAAAACATCCAGTTTCACTGCCAAGTTTCACTGGCCGCGTTCGACGCCACATTCCCACCACGCGGCTGAAGAACAGCGGTCTATGAGATTGCCGTCTCCTGAGGGATCGTCGCAACAAATTCTGAAAGCACGCTGCGTGCACAGTGCACATCAGCTGGCCTGTAATCACCACCGCGTGTAAGCACCAGGAATGGAAACAGGACCTGCCAACAGCACCAATTCATACCCTACATCTGCAATCAGCATATTAAAAAAAATCACGACTACGAAAAGATGACCAGTTCGCAGGTTCCAAAAAAAAAATCGTTCAAAAGGTGAATGGAAGAATCCCCCAACACCAATAGCTGTTCATCATCAAATGGGGTAGTTCAACCATGTTCAACCACAGCTGACCATCGAACAAACGAACAACCAACCAGCGTGAAACTCGCACTGCTCGGCCGCCCACCTCCAAGCAGAGCCACAAGGGCCCGGGTCTGCCGTTAATCTCCGCTTCTTCCACCTGGCTGACATGCCTGGTGATCTGCAGATTACCATCACTTTCATGCATGGCATCCCAGTCCTAGCTGAGATTATGGACACAGGCAGTTCCCAGGAGATGTGGATGTTTCATCAGTTCTGCCCCCTCCACTTGGTCAAGTTTCACACAGGTGTTTGTAGCGAAACGAGCTGACACATTCTGGACACGGACAGCTGCAAAGGTTCTACTTTGCCACAGCCCTCTCTCTCTCTCTCTATTCCTTTCACAGGTTGAACAAGCCAAGCAACAAATGGAGACCCTGAGAGACGAGGGTCCTCTTTAGGAGCAAACCCAGAGCCGAGAAGCAAGCGGCAGCGCAGCAGGCAGCGCCCGAGGAAGCAATCACAGTGGAAGACTGGGAAACAGCGCACCAAATCACAAATCATGGGAGGGGTGGTGGTTGTTCATAAGTTCTGATGTTCAGCAATATTGATTAGATTGACATGAACTCCAGTTGATTGATCCTGATTATCTAAACAAAATATTGATACTGGTATTTGTTGATGCTGATTTTTGTTCGTTCAGAAGCTCTCGTTGTTGCTGTTGGGTCACACTCGACTTGGATTACGAACTTGGCAACGTGACTCGGGTCAACGTTTTCTGCTGCCCGTGGCTTACTTTACCAGGGCGTATTGCTACGCGTCAATCACGATCTTAGCTCTTCTGATTTCAGCCTCGCAGAATGACTTGTATTCCCAGAAATTAAGCCAAACTTGGTACCTGAAATTTTATAGTCAAGCATTGCCAGCAAGGGGTCGAATAAATCGAGATGGTTTTTGGATCCTACCATAGGTGGACGATGAAATCAAACCCTGACCACGGAACTTACCCCGGGCACCCAAATTTGAGGGTTGAAGTGCTTGAAGAACGTTGGCGCAAGTGGACAAAAAACAAAGCGCAGGAGCCAGCAACTCAGTGGCATGGTAGGGTCTGAGTTGCTGTTTTCTTCCGTACCTTGGAGATGGACTTTGTGGCCTCCGTTGGGATCATTTGATAGAAAATCTCAGAGGTCTGATGTTGACTTGTATACACTTGATGCTGCATCAAATACGGAGGGTTGCTTTTGTGAACGGGCTGGTTTGGGCACCCATTCCCAGCTGCTGGTGTAAACACAAGCGACACATGACAGGACACATGTGAACACGACACAGATCCCAACAACTGAAGGGCAATCTGATGCCAGTCCCACGTCAAAAGCTGCTACAGCATGCCCTGTGCTCGCGGCGCTCACGCTTTCATCATTGTCTTCTCCACGGACAGGGTCCATGGAGTCCACGTCTACATCGCAGTTCCACGCAAGGGTTACAAACGCCAAGGAACTGCGGCAAAAAGCTGGTTGGATGAGGCTGGATGGTTGGCAATGGTTTATTGATGGTTAATTAATAGTAGTTGATATTAATATTGAATGGTTTAATGGTTTATTGATGTTCTTGATTAATAGTAGTTGGTATTGATCAAGAGTGGTTTATGATGGATGTTGGATTTCCTTTTCTACCTGTGTTTTTTCGTATATCTGAATCCATGAAGCGGCTTCCGGCTTCCTTACGACTATCAACCATGCAGCATGGAGCGCCAAGATTTCAGAACTTCGATTGTTGCCATCAAAGAATTACATGTAAAGCATTTGCATTTTATATGTCTGGAGCCAATGGCTGCAAGAGTGCAACAAAGGCCTGGCTATCAAGTTGATGAATTTCACATCAAGACCAAACATGAGTTGACACACCCTCTGAGTCTCAGTGTTCGGACTGGCGTTGGCAGTTCATCGCGCAACTTCAGGCGGTTGGCCTACGCCAGGCTCTGATTGGTTCTCCCAGCAGCGGGCCACCAAGCCGCCGCCAGCCTCCACTGGGATGACTTCGATGAAGGGCATCAGCTGGATGAGCCTTAACAGCGTCAATGTGACACTGCGAAAAAAAAAAAAAAAAAAAAACACTCACGACACATCCGGAGATGTTTATGTTTGTTTATATGATTGTGTTTTGTGTATGACTTCCAGAAAATTCACTTCCCAAAAAAACACATAGAAAGATCCATATGTGTATCATAAATATTATTGTATCTCTTGTTTCCAAACAAAAATGCCCATTTTCTGTACACCGAGACTTGCAGCTGACCAATGATTCGTGGTTTCGGCGGCAACGCTGAGGCGGTGGCTGTTTGGGTAGTTGCCGTGCCAGGCATCCCGCCTAGCGGTAAATGGTTGCATTCCCTTGTGGATTGCCGAATTGTATCCGACTGTTACACCTAGAATGGATGCGGATGACCGGAATTTGTTACCTGTGGTTACATGCTCATGGAGAATATTTGACTTCAATCCTTTCCTATACTCTTGCCTTCTCGTGTCAAGAATCATTTCCAATCCCAGCTGATTCATGAGCATTCCCACTTCATGGGATGAGGGTGATTCAATCTTATTCATGCTCCTGTTGCTTCTATAGTGGCCCACAGCAACTAATGATTCTTCGGCACCCATTGTGCTGCTTCTCGTTGTCTTTGCTCTTGCCTCCATGTCCCATCTTGCACCCTCCAAGTACCTGCAATACGCTGAGAATACGCTGCATACCCCGCAGGCTTATCAATTCTGGGAGATCCATCCCCTAGACACAGCAACGGCGCACAGACCCTCCACATAGGTCCCATCCATGAGCTTGTCAGGCACTTGATTTCGCTCCGTGTAGGACGTGACCTGACAGCTGTTCCAAGGAACACTTCTTCAGCTCTGCTCAGTGCTCCCAAGCCTTGGTGTATAGAGTCGACTTGTCCAGTGCCCATCCGCGACGGCGGCAAGAGGCCTCCCACACTCCACAAGAAAGCCTAGGCATCCTCTAGGCATCCTCTAGGCATCCTCTAGGCATCCTCTAGGCATCCTCTAGGCATCCTCTAGGCATCCTCTAGGCATCCTCTAGGCATCCTCTAGGCATCCTCTAGGCATCCTCTAGGCATCCTCTAGGCATCCTCTAGGCATCCTCTAGGCATCCTGAACTAGACCTTTCCAGGCACCCTCTAAGCATGCTGAACTTCCAAAATTCGAAGCCCGGACCATTGAAACACTCTGCAAGCCTGGACGAGAGCACTTAACAGACTCTCCGGGATATGAAAACCGCTCAACCAGAAGACCGCAGGATCGCCCTTCTCAGCCCAGTCCTCGAGCAACAGACGGACATCATAAATCCGTGTGTTACATGCAGGTGCTATGGATTCTTTGGGTAGCACGGCTTGGTACTGATTCGAGCGCATTGAACAGTGATGAGCACTACTTGTTCAAGTCTATCTTTCAGGAGAAGCGTGTTCTGTCTTTGCTGAGTACTCTGTGCGATCAGTACTGGAACACGACCCTAGAGACAGGCAGTGTGGTGTTCCTCCCCTTCCCGCTGTCCGAGTACTGCTTGTAGCGGCGGACAAAGTGATCCATCTCAGCATTCAAATCTTGTGGGTTTTGTGGATTCCGCAAGGCGCAAGGCATCACAAGTCATCGCATCACAAAGTTCTCGCTGCATCTTGCTGCCTTTTCTTCCTGAGTTGCTTGCCCAACTACCCAAAGGCTTTTCGGTTTGTGGTGCGATCTTCGTCCAACCAGGAGGTACTTGCCTGGCCATGGAGCAACTCTGCAGGGATCGGTACTTTTCCAGAGCTGCAATCTCTGTCTTTCCTCGGGCCCTCGCCCGTTGAACATTGAACCGCCCAGCACATCCAGCTCCTGGAAGTGAGATGCGCAAAAGATCAAGACACGATAGCAAGATACCAACATGCTTACCAAATCGACGTTGAAAGCGGCCTGGCTCATGCCTATCTCGCCCTTGATGGCTCGCTTCAGGTCCTGTCCAAATTCCATGTCCATGCTCTAGGATGCGAACACGGGTGCGTCCATAACCCCAAAACCACCACAAAAGAATTAATTACCTGAAAACCTGACACCATTTTTACCCATATGAAAGCAGCGTCCATTCGCACTACGAGAAAGCAACAGAGCCGCGGCGCACCGCAAGGTTTGCCACCATCCGCTTGACCAAGGCTTCGTAGCGCTCAATCTCCTGGGGACGATGTCTGAGGACAGCTGAACAGCGCTGAGCGGCCGAAGCGTGTCCTGCATGAGCACCACCTCCAGTGGGGAAGGAACGGTGTCCTGGTTGAAACTGCGAAAGCGTGAAAGGAGTGCAAGGAAGACTGCCAATAGACGGCTGAATTTGGAGGAAGGAATTTCATGAAGAGAGAGAGAGAGAGATAGAGAGAGAGACTCCTTCAAGAACTTGAGCTCATCTTTGGGGATCTTGTCTTGAATGTCCGTGGCTGTCTTGTTGATCAACCTAAAACAAAACTGAAGAACTGTACTCAGCACACTCACAGAGCACATGCTCCGGTGAGACAAATGCAGATTCAAAAAGACTTTAATCTGTTTTTTTGAGTCTAAAAGACTTCAATGTAAGAAACTTGAATCCTTGACAGGATGTAAAGAAAAGTGATTGATTCCTTGAAACTTCAATCCTTTACATATGTGACTTCAATGTAAGAATCCTTCATTCAATATGTAAAAAAACACCAGGATGAGTCAACGAATCTGAGGACAGCGCTCATCGCGGCTCATGCCGCCTGAGTCACCTCCTCCACCGGTTTGCATCGACATGAGGCCCGAGTAGATTTCCTCACGAGGAAATCCAATCGGGTGAGCGCTCAAACGTGAAGCTTATGCATAAATGGTGGTTTCTGAAGATATGGTTTCGTACTGATCCATAAATGGTGGTTTCTTAAGATAGGGGACCCCAAAGATTTGGTTGGTTTCATACTAGAAATGGTTAATATCAAATGATTTGGGGCTACCCCTATGACTTGAGAAACCCCCAAATGATGCTACGCCAGTGGCCATAGCGAACCCCACATCTCCGCCTTGGCGGAGTTCATGAAGTAGTTGATTTCAGCATTTGGGTGAAGGCCAAAAACTGATGGCGACCTCACAACACACCATGTGTTGCGCAAAGCCACAGTCACGCAGTCACACACGCACGCACACACTAGCGGCTCATGTATCTTAGAAGCCGGCTGATTGATTGGAAGCGTTAGAATCACCTGCTGATAGGAGGAAACGCCACCCTGCGCAGGTTCAAATTTGGACAACGTGTGTCACTCGCAAACCGGACGGTCAGCTCCATCTTGAAAATCACTTGAAAACGAATGAGGACAAGAAGAAAGACGCAAATCCCCATCCTGAAGAGGGCAATCGTAATCAAAGCCCGAACGGCTGAAGTAGAATTTCACATTTTCATCCTTGGCAATGTGCACAAATCGAAAACTGCAAGCAACAGCTAGCCACATCACAAGTGAGCATGCTGAGAGCCCAGCAAAAAGGAAATCACCCATGTATTCTTCCAAGTAAGTTGTAAGGACACGCCTGTCTCCAAGGCCAAATGAACCCAGATTCACACTTTTCTAAAGCTCGCCATCTGGGACCTGTCGTAGTTGTCTGTCACTCGACCACCATACCTCGGGAATCGAAACGGTGCTCAAGAAGGATACATACCATTTACATACCTTCTGTTCTAACCTGCTCTAAATATCTAGTCTATATATATATATATACATATATTATACATTGTTAAGCTATATTAGTTTGTTCTTTTCCTTCTCTGTGTGTCATTGGAGTGTTTTTTTTGGTGGCTTAAGACAGCAACATGGCTTCGCCAATGAGGTAGCGGAGCGTCTCCCACGGCAGGACCTACCGCAAAGCCAAGGGAATGAAAACTCTGGCAGCACAATGCATCTGGCACACCTCTCCCTTGTCGTAGCTCTTCTGCAAGTACAGGTTCAGCAGTTGTGCCGAAACCTTTCAGGAAGGAGTGAAAGAAAATCGCCGCTCCGGTGGAGAGAAGAGTAGGCGGTAAAGAAAAGCAAAGTAAAGCATGAAATGGTGGTTTCTCAAAACAGAAGTACCCCCAAATCATCCATTATTAACCAGTAATAAGTAATAAACCAGCCATTCTTGGGGTCCCTTACTCTGAGAAACCACCCAATGGATGGAAACGCATGGGCTTGTTCAGCGCATCGCTCACCTTGAAGTCTGACTCGTTGAAGTCATATGCAACGTTCCATCCAATTCGCCCGAACTTTCTGCGGTCCTTGTAAGCACAAATTTGGTTAGCAAGTCTCTCACGGACAGGGAAGCATCGATAGACTTAAGAGACAAAGGGTTCGACTCTAAGACCTTTAAATGAGGAATGAAAATGGCGGCTCCACTTCAGACTTCCAATGAGTCGAGTCTGCAATCACTCCTGGACCACTGCATGGAAGAAGGCGAGAACGTACATCAGAGGGCGGAAGCTCTCATGAGAGCCTCAGCTGGATGAGAACTTCATCCGTAGAGGCTTTTGGAATGGGGAACAGGAGATAGAGATATCACCTGTATCTATAGAGAGTAGGAGACACATGGAGATACATGATACATCTGTCTCTAGAATCACGGGGGCCCAACAAGCATCGAGGTCCGCATCAGAGATCTTTGCATAGGACCTCGTCACCGAAGCGTCGATCCGGCTGCGCACGCATGTGAGACACAGGATGTGTCCATGGCACCGGGTTTCCTCAAGCAAACCAACTACAGGATCTCCAGTTTTTCGGGCTGAGCAGTGTCACAAACGGGGACCTCACAACGACAGTTGGGATCTTTAGCTCCTTGGACCCCTTGGACCCCTTGGACCCCTTGGACTCCTCGGAATTCTTGGACCCCTGGCTGCTTGATGTTCAATTTCAGACCTTCAGGAGGCTCTGTGACCACCTCAAGGGCGCGCGCGGGCACCATCCCATTCCTTCAACCTGGTGGAAGTTGTTGGATCAAGGAGTCACACTTACAGCACTTGGATTGGAATTCCCTGCCACGCCCTGCCCCACACTGCCCCTCACTTTCACTGCAATCTAGTAAGAATGGGAGCGGCTGTGCTGGGTTCAAACGGTTCAAAAAGCTTAAAGAAGCAACTCGAGCCTTCAAGGACCTCTGTAGAATGCCCATTGGGAAGGCACTTGTCCTCAGTCAAAACAAAATCCGACTGATCTGCACAAAACACTTCGAAGGGTGGGGGGGACGGAATGAAATCCAGCCCTCCAAGACAATCGTTTTTTGCATGAACGCAAGGATTTTTGTTGTTTTGCTTTAGTGCAAAGCCGGCCAAACGCGGGAGTTGCAGCATTGCAAAAATCTAACCATCTCCAATGCTTTTAGAAGGAGCCTCCTGAACAGTTGGAGCCTGATATGAACGACCTTGGGCGCTGCTCCTAAACCACACCCCAAACACAAAAACCGTGCAGTCCAACTTCACCGAATCCTCATAATGTTACATGTATTCTGCATCTCTGCCTTTGGAAAAAAAGGCACTGCCGTCAACAAGTTTCAAAAAGCTATGTACCGTGCTTTGACGACATCACTATTCACACACGTTAAAAACCCAGAGTTTGTTGAAAGGGAGGTCGTTTGCTTGTGTGGAAGATCTGTCTGAACGAATGGAACGATTCTACTCTGTTTGGCACCGTTACAATCAGAATAATGGCATACTGACTCTGATCCATCCGGGGTACTGCTGGGTTTAGACACAGCCAAGGGCCAAAACAAGAATCTTCAGGCCTTTCTGATAACCAAGGGTGCGCTTCTGCTGTTCTTTCATTGCGCCTTCTCATCTGTATGATGCGGTACAACCGCTCGTGCGTTCTGCCTGTCCACTTCTAAAACCACCACATAATCTTCCAGTATCAATCCCAAAAGTTGTGCGATGGTTTGACTTGGAGTTTGAAAGTTCTTACAAATTCAAGAGGTCTTGAACCCAAAACCGCATCAAAATATCAAATGCAAATTTCATCATGTTCTCCATTTTGAAATTTGTTCGCATAGAAAAATCATGTACATACTGTTCCATGCAAACGTGCGCTTCGATTTTTGTGGCCTTGAATGGCAATGTCCGCGCAGTCCAACCCCCGGATCCCGCCATTGCCAAGCTTCGGCATGGTTGTCAACCAAAGCCTGAAGTCCTCGCAGTGCTGGTGCGCGATGCCCCCAAGCAGCAAGTTCAGTGTGCTGTTGGTGACGGCAAGTGGTTTGGTAGTGCTACTTTGAGCATCTTTGAACATCTTTGAACATCTTTGAACATCTTTGAACATCATCAGCATCTGTGGGATAGCATGTGTGCATTCGAGACACATCATTAGATCTTAAAATTGATTGTCTTTTTATGTACACCTTATATGATTGCCCCAGGTGCTGGTTGAGCACTTCTTGGGGAGGGGCTGGTCCAAGCGCAGAATGACCATAGTTCGTTTTTTGCTGAAGGTTCTGAATCGAAGCTTCCCTGGTTCCCTTCCTTGTGCGGCTTGTGCATTTGCTCCAGAATCTTTTCCAAGGTGCCTCAGTGACTCAATGGATCTCAATGGTAAGCAGACTCTTCGCAGACTCTTCGGTCAGGTTTCCACACTTCCCCAAGTGCTCTGCTGGGAAATGGGTCACCACTCTGCTGACAGCAGTTGGCAATCTGAGCAAATGGCGCAGCCAGGAAGCCAACAAGTGGCAATTCTGCAGCATTACCTGGCAGGTTGGCGGATCTCCTCCCATGCCTTTTCGGAGTGCTAAATAAGTTGATGTTAGAGGGGATTGCCAGCCACAAAAAATGTTCATTTCGCTAGAAAGAAAATTTGGGACATGAGTTCTGGACCCAACAAGCTTGAAAGCCAGGTCTGCCGTGAACTGTATCCAGTCCAATTCCCATTTACACAGGGGCTGCTGCTCTTTTCAAGCTAAGGCACCCAATGACCACGCTGATAGCCAGTCTCAATCGTTTGCTGCGCGACGCCTCCCATACCCTGTCCAAGGGATACAAACCTGAAGCTGCCGTTGAAATTTGGACCGCAGGATCTTCTGCAACTGGAAATCAACTTCTCAGAACTTCTCTCAGTGAAAAAGCGCCTGAATTTGGATCCGGTAAAGCCCAGCTGATCCCCCAACTTGGCCACATCCTTGGTGCGCACCACAGGACTCCATGACAGTCCCTGCACTCGAACCCTGCAACGCGGTGGTGCTCCAAGGAACACTTTGTGGATCTGCTCCCGGAGAGAGGATAAACACGATCGGCATCCACTCGCTGGACTTCCTTATGCGACAAGCTGTGGCTCGCTCATTGGTAGATCAGAAAAACAGCAAGCACAATGGTAGTAGTAGTAGTAGTAGTAGTAGTAGTAGTAGTAGTAGTAGTAGTAGTAGTAGTAGTAGTAGTAGTAGTAGTAGTAGTAGTAGTAGCAGGAGTAGTAGTAGTAGTAGTAGCAGTAGTAGTAGTAGTAATAGTAGTAGTAGTAGTAGCAGGAGTAGTAGTAGTAGTTGTTGTTGTTGTTGTTGTTGTAGTAGTAGTAGTAGTAGCAGCAGTAGCAGTAGCAGTAGCAGTAGCAGTAGCAGTAGTAGTAGTAGTAGTAGTAGTAGTAGCAGCAGTAGCAGTAGCAGTAGCAGTAGCAGTAGCAGTAGCAGTAGTAGTAGTAGTAGGAGTAGCAGTAGTAGGAGTAGTAGTAGTAGTAGCAGTAGCAGTAGTAGTAGTAGTAGTAGTAGTAGTAGTAGTAGTCGTCGTCGTCGTCGTCGTTGTTGCTGTTGCTGTTGTAGTGGTGTGAGCCGAGGCTCTCGAAGATCTTGTCATAGACCAAGGACGGTGGCTGCACGTAGTAGTCACTGAGTTTGTATGCGATGAATCCTTTTGTGGCTGTGATCATTCGATCAGGCCTGGTGGAACATGTGGCGGATCACACGCAGCAACCATCAGCAACCGGATTTCCACCTTTCTTTTGGTCCCCAAATGCATCCGGCAACAAGAGGTGCCGCCTGATGCTGCGGATGATCAAGACCTGTTTGAAGAGATCAACTTTCTCCTGGCAAGCGACAGCCAGTCTGGAGAATCGCATCAGTCGGACGACGAGACCAGGGAGACCAGGGCCGCTACAGGAAGACCCTGCATTCCCCAGAGCCCTCTGGTTATAGGCTTTTTGAAATCGTCGAAAAATTGATCCGCAGGGATACTAATGGATACGAATGGGAACACGACGTCCGAACGTACACAACATGGACCACGTGTCACCAACATGGGAACGTTGTCTTGACCGACCAACCGCGCCAAACAAATGTGTATGCACCAGAACCGGATGAAGTTTCGACTACAGTAGATGGAACGGATGTAATGGACTACAAAAGACATCTAAGAGAAATGTTTAGTTTGAATTCGGTAAGGGACTAAAAGTGCGTTGTTCATCCATATTTGCGGAGTTGTGTGATGCTGGGTTGCAGGTGGGGTGATCAAAAGCGAAGCTGAATAGCTGTGAAAATTTGATTTGATGTATTAATATGATTCATATACAGGATTTGAGAGGTTGTGGGCAAGAATTTCGTCCTCTGGATAATTGTTCGGTGAAATCGGGCAGTTGGAAGGAAAAAGAAAGGAGACCTATGAGAGATGGTAGGTAAAATTTGGGAGGTATGATTTCTTGAAAGGGTGAAGACCCAAAAGTGCGTTTTTTATCACTGCTTCTAGTGTTTTGTGAAGATGGGAGGCATGTGGCGCGATCTAAAGGTTTGTTTAATGCATGTTCATGTCAGAAACTTGAAGGTTCTGTGCACGAATTTCGTCCAACTTGGCTTGAATGTTGTTTGAGTGCTTTTGCCAGGTGTTTCAAAAGTCAATCTGCAATCACATTCCTGCCAGAACATTGGCTGACAGAAGCTTTGTATGGTGGAAACAAAGGGATAGAAGTGGATAAAAAAGGGGCTTCTTGGGGAACATGCCCGACGTGGGCCAACATGAGCGTCTCAGTCCCATGGTTCCCCGCTTCTTTTTGCGAAACCCTCGATTCTTTGCGTTTTCTAAGATCACCGAAAAATCGGCTTAGAGGGATTGGAAGCAGCATACGACTTCCAAATGGATGCAACACAGACCCCGAGGACAAGTGAAAAAGGATTGAATGGGACTGGCAAGGTTCAAGGTAAGGGGAGCTGGAGGGTTTGGAGAGTCCCAAAAAATGTGATGAAGTCTGTGTACACAATGCGTCCAGGCAGCAACTTTTGGGGGAGCTGATAAGCTTCGCACCCTCCCCTCCCTACCGCGCCCTTTTCTCATGACATACGGTGCTTGCGGTCTGCCGCGCGAAGCGCCATGAATACATTTGAGATTTATGCATCTGTGGGGTTCGCAAAGTTTGCTTCCTTTGTGAAAGGCATCTCTCAGCGCACGTGTCCTTGTAGCCACATGGCATGTCAATGGACTCTGGTGTCTCAGACTCGTACCAGGAATACCTCCAACGTCCAGCACATTCAATGGTTACAATGGTTGCCAGTTGCAAGCAAAAATGGACTGACTTGTTGTGAATCACACAATCGGGCACCACTCATCTCCATACTTCTTCACATCCTCCAAATGCATGTGCGTGTGTGCGTCTTTGTGTATGTGTGGGCGCACGTTCCCAAAAAAAGGCCGCAAACAGCTCAGTCGAAGAAACAGCAATGTGAAGCAAACGTGACGCAACGTGACCATCGCATCAGCTGGGTATCTCCTCGCAAATGTCTTTGATGCTGTCGTCGAAGGTCTTCAACAGCTGCAGATCCTGGTAGCGGCAGTCCAATAGACCTGGACCTGTGATGCCACGCCCCCGGTCATCCCCAGTCCTTCCATCCGGTTTCCGAAAGCCACGCATGCGGGCTGGGCTCTTTGGGTCTGTCTAGAGATGGATTGCCTTTCATGTAGAAGTCGAACTCTCTCTTGTCCAAGTCATTGTCTCCATCCAGGATCATTGACGTCATCTGGAAGCTGAACAACAGTTTGTGCTTTTCGAAGACTCCCATGCAAGTGTAGTCGTACATGGTTTGGGTCATCTTCTCCCGAAGGTTCCTTGCAAAAAGCCAACCAGGACGAATTTCACAACATTTTACCCAGATTCACACATCCAAACCCCGTCTCTATATTCATACATGCCTGAATCTCTGCAGGACTGTACCATGCTGCGCAAGCCGAGGCACTTCAATCTGTTGTCCACGATCTTGTCTGGCTTTGCATCCCGAAGGGCAGTGTCGAAGACACCCAGGTAGCTGCTCAGGGAGTACTCGTACATTTCCTAAGTGTTGCCAACTTCTCCATTTGTCATCATTCATTTCATTAATTTCCTTCATTCCATTGATGTCGTTCATTCCATTGATTTCATTCATTTCATTTGTTCCGTTCATTCCATTGACTTTGTTCATGTTGCAACACATTTCACTAATTTCCCAAGAAAATCAACAACTTCAGCAGATCATGGAGATCGAGGCCCGAGCGCTGATCGCAACCATGCCAGACATCGCGAAGTACAAAATGGATCCGCGTTTGGCAACCTGAGATCCACTGAAGATCAGGGTAGGAGTTAGATCTGAAGATCGCACGGGTAGAGTTGAAACTCTGAAGAAATGAATTACATCTGGTTATCAAATGATCTGATCAAGCAGCGCTGACATAGAGAGCCCGCGTCTTCTCGATTTCCTGGCGCCCATAGTTTGGTGAACAAGTGAAAGATGCGAGCTGAAGAAGTGTGCACAATTCAAGATCCGATGTTGAGCTGTCCATTGAAAAACAAGACGTATTTCCAGGTTTGGTAGAAACCAAAATGATATGTGGTTTCAACAGAAAATGTGCAGAATAATCCCAAAATTGGGCCACCCATGTTCGACCATAGACCGTCCGATCGCTTGGAGGCCAGAAGACATTTTAAGAAGCAGTCGTGTTGACAAACCAATTGTTGGGATCTGTACCTTCAACTGCAATTAAACAATGTGAGTGTTGGGGACACCCAATGATACCCAGTTATAGCGTGCTTTAGATGATCAATAGGTGGTGACCTAGGGGTCCCCAAATGGCTGAGAAAGCCCCAAATGGGTGTTCTCAAAATAGGGAACCCCAAAAATGGTTCCAACTATAAACGACTAATGTGGGATGATTTGGGGGTGTCCGTATTTTAAGAAACCACTGCATTCCGTTTGATAAACCTACCATTTGGTCACGAGTGATGAATGGACAGCCCACATTCTGCTGTCGCTCCTCGGCAGTCTTGGCAGCTGTCTCCAGTGACACTCCGATCTGAATGGAAGTTGCCTCGGGAGCTCTTTCAGCGACAAAAATCACCGACTGTTGATTCATTTTGGATAATGAATGACTCATAGTGACTAATACTGTACCCTTCTCATTATGTTTCCTGTAATTAATTTGAATTCATTCGATATAGTTGTGAATACTTGTTTTGATGCTTTGCAATGGTGACTGCTTAGCTCCCAAGGGTTATGGCATTTCCGGCGTAGCGGCCTATCATACCCCTATCCCGAGTGAATGATATTCCATGCCGAGTCATGCGAATCATCCAGCATGCGCACATATGAATGAAGTATATTGAAGTAGTATGATTCTGCCAAATATCCTACAGGGCAGGGTTGTTTGAATGGCTCCTCTCCTCTCATTTCGCGTGCCTTCGCGGTGTTCAGCGTATTGATCAGGTCTTCATTGTCGAGGATACTGCCCTGCAAAATTTGTACGGCTGAGGATGTCCAAACTTAAAATCCAACTTCGTCCTGACTTTCACAGTCCAAAAACATGATTAGAGAACCTTGCCGAACAAATTTCGGCGTTTGGATGATGGTCATGTTGAAGACGTGAGGTCTCAATACACGTCACATCCATTCATCGATAAACTTTCATTGACTACATGCCTTGGACGCCGCCAAATCATGCAGCAAGGTGTCTTCCAGATTCTTGATCTCCTGTCAAGGTAGGTCTCGTGGTAAAATCTGTGATGTGAAGATTGTTGGCTGTGCATTGCTGTGCTGTGCTGCGCTATGCTGTGCAATGCTGCGCAATGCTTTGCTTCCGAATTCTGTTCAAATAACTGGGACCTTTTCACTCCTGGCGATCGGCTGACATCTGCTGCACAAGTCCGCGCCGCCTTCAAGATTTTCCGGGTTTTACATTGTGCGCTGCCATGTTTTTTCCATGTTTTTTCTTAATGTCACCACGCTCAAAATCTCCTACAAACTACAAACTCAACAGCTGCATCTGAGGCCTCTCTTCCAAATCTGGTCGTTCAAAGCCAACCACCACGTTGAGCAGTTGCCTTGGACGGCACGAGACCCATGACGAAGTCATTTCAACCAGAACATTGGATGCCATTGGATGCCATTGGATGCCATTGGATGCCATGGCATGCCATTGGATGCCATACATTGTTGCCATTGAGGTGGGATGCGCGGCCAACCCCTCAAGCGTGATCACACAGTTGACGATGGAAGCTTTTCCCATGACCTGCAGCTGTTCTGTGGAAATGGCTTTCCGTCACTGCCTCCTTTGAGACGACCGGACAACAAGTGGGAGCCTTCTTCCCTTGCTGAGACAACACTGTGGCAACGTTGGACCGCCTCTGGTGTGTACTTCGGATTGCTCAGCTTGGTAGTCATGTACAGCATGAAGGTGTCGTTCCATTCCAGCT
Source organism: Symbiodinium kawagutii (assembly GCA_009767595.1). Lineage (NCBI taxonomy): Eukaryota > Dinophyceae > Suessiales > Symbiodiniaceae > Symbiodinium > Symbiodinium kawagutii. The sequence continues at coordinate 69,807 of VSDK01017774.1, read as the reverse complement.
GATTGTCACCTGAACTGCAGAAAAAGATTCACTGAAGCACCGCACTAAAGGACCTGCTGTAAGTCTAGCAGAAATGAAATTTACTAAACAAGCTTAACAACGATACATGTCGTTAGCGCTTGCAGCGTCGTATCGACCTCGCTTTTACCATCTTTAGTGTGGTCAGTACCTCTGGACTTGATACATATCATGCTGAGCCACCCAGAGTGATCATCTTTTGTCCGTTGACGAGGACGACTTTCTTCTCCAAAACAGGGTCCTTGGCGCAAGGAAAGTGCAGCTTAAGGCCGCTGGAGCAGCTCGCTGCATGCTGCATGGCCATCAGTCTTTGAGCTCGCTTCCACCATGGGATCCAGTTCTTCGTCCAGATTCTCGAAGAGGAAAGGCTTTCCGTATTGGATTGCCTAAGCTGATGAATTGGGGACCCTGGACCAACCCAAGATGGGTGGCTTACGGTGGCTTCAACTATTTTTGGCGCTCGGGAATCTTGCAGAGCATTTATGGAGCCACTTGACAAAAATCGAAAGGCTGGCAAGCAAGCAGTCGGGAAGCACACTGCACACAGTGAATCTGGAACAAATGCTGCATAATATCTTCTTGCACTGTGCAAAATCTAGGCGGCCAGCCAGTTCCAAGAACTTCACGTATTCATCGTTGAAGGTCTTCACGGTCAAACCAGCCTTGCCAGTACAGAAAGCTGGTCCGTTGAGAAGGCTAAGTGGTTTTTCGGGCAAGCCATTTCCGCAGCGAACTATGCAATCGTCCTGGCCTTCTCCTCCTTCTTCTTCAACCATGTGACGATTTGCATTTGCGGATCAACGCAAAGTGGCCAGCGGGCTGATCTTGTGACCAAAATACCATTCCTTAAGGTCGACCAAACGCAGGTTGGTTTACTCCAAACAAAAAAACAACCACAGTGCTCTTCCATGTCACCCTTGCAGCGACATGGCACAAGTGCAGCAGTGCAGCGCAGTGGTAAGCCATGGATCTGAACGCAGAGCTCATCCGTTGGTAAGCCATGGCCAGACCAGGAAGCAACTTCCACGTCGGAGGTCAGAAGGGTCTCGATCTTGAAGTTTTCGGTCAGGTCAATGCCCTCGCGGGGAGTATGATGGGTAGGTATAAGTTGGGAATTGACAAGGGCAAAATAAGACATGACACAACAAAATGCCCATTATATGATGTGCTAATTTGGTATAATTCCATACTTTTATATTGGATTAATATGGATTATAGTGATACAATCGTGATGATAACCAACTAGCAATGGAGACATCAATCTATCAATAGTGTACGAATTCCAAGCACTTTTCTGCTGTTGCTTGAAAGATCTCTTGCCGCCCCAGTTCTAATCACAGCCTTGTTCTTCAAGCGCTCTTGCCAGTCCACATACACCATTTCCTCGCACACAAAGACTGAAGACAGTTCCAAGCCTTTAGCACAAGTTCAGACTGAGGTTCTGCTCTCAAACGCAAAGAAGGCTGCCAGGTGTCTTTACGGAATTCGTGATTGAAAGGCCCGGCATAGCTCACAAATCCGGCATTGAGCAAGCAGTCACCCACCAACCTGCTTCACATCCAGGAATCTCCACAAAGTGTCAAAACGATCAAGGCTTCAAGAATGTATGCAAAAAACACGTGATAGGTAGGTTCATTTCTCACTCCAAGAACATGTATGACTTCTAGTCTGGTAAGGTCAAGAAAGGGCACCAAAAGCACGTACCAACAGCTGGCAGGTCGACAGGTAGGGAGGCTCTTTCAACACATGTTGGTCGTTGCTGTCCTTCCCTCATCCTTTCCATTGTCATTTGCGGTGATTGTGATGTGGGTGACTGTGGCTATGCTTGCAGATGAAAAAGGTCCTACCTTGATAGGTGGACTATCCTTGACAAAATGAATCCACTTTCCCTCTCCTGTCATTCAGCATTCTTGATAGACTTTGCTTCTTCCATCAAAACAAATCCAACTCTTACAATTCCCATCATGACCTAGTTCGCAACGTACAACCACAGATCTAAATCGAGCTTTGTCATGGCCCTTGTCTAGTCCCAGTTGCCTCGTCCCTACAGCGACCATGACGGCGAGCACGACAACCACGGCCACAACAACAGCAACAACGACCAGCGCAGGACATGCCATGCCATGCCATGCGCCGACGCCTCTTCTTGACCTCACCCATCTTCTGCAAGTCTTCGGTCCAGCGCTTGCGCTCCGATCCCAATCCTACCAATGCACGCAACCCTAACCCCCCCCAACCAGCCCCCAACCAACAAGAGTCGTTTCAAACATGGAAGGAACACAAAGACAAGCCTAGGAACAGTTCAAAAATGACAAAAGTTTTCTTTTACATACCTGAATTATCATGAGTTGATCATGTTTTGCTTCACTATGACCCCAAACAAATCATGAGAATCGGTTTGAAAGCATTTGAAAGCAATGAACAAACATAGCTGAACCCAAAGCCGAACGCATGCTGTTCTGTTGAAGCAGAACAAGGTCTCCCCCTTTGACCGCCCATGGTCACTGGATGTTACTGGCAGTCCAATATTGTCATCCGACCAAGTCATCTCCAACTGCAACGTCACGTCCTGCCTTCAATGAGCTGCGACGCTGCGTTCAGCCGACGGGTCATGGTGTCAGCGTCCTGGTATTGACGGCGCCAGTGCGTTTGTTGCTGGGCTCATTCCAAGAAACCCAACACCTCAAAGACACCTTTGGAGATCCATAAAAACAGGAAGTCAAATCGGTTGGTGTCCACAGTGTCCACAGTCCTCCTTCAACTGTTTCAGCTTGTCGCTTTGCACCTGCCTTTCGGCCGTCACAATCTCCAGGTTTTCCGCCAGTTCCTCGGTCAAAACACACAGAAGCCATCCTTGCTTCGGCGTGGATAACACACAGCTTCCGTCCTTCAGCTCTTTGTTGATCTGCTTCAAGTTCCTTGGAAGCAGCAATGGAACGCACTAGAGGAACGCTAGCAGTACACTTTTCAGCTGCTTCCCAAGAGTAGCTGAGATGCTCTTCAGCCTCCTCTTTCTGCCGCTGCAGCTTGTTCACCAACTCTCTTTTGGGAGCAACGCCTTTGGCCACCTCCCAAATGCGGCCACAAATTCGGTTCAGAAACCGCCAGACTGACTCAGCATAGCTCCAGCTGATTCTATCAGCACCTCGTAGTACTTCACCATGGCCAAGACCCACTGCAACAGACCATATCCGGCCTACCAAGAAAAGCAAGCGCGGCTTAGCAACCAAGACTCCTGCTCAATCCTCGGGCCTTCGAGACTGACTTCATCTTTTCTCCCTCAAACCTTGGCACTCAGGAAAGCACACATGAGATTCTCAAAATAGGGGACCCCCAAGAAAGGTTGGTTTATTGCCATGAATGATTAACAACACCACGTACACTGCAAGTTTCACAACATCCCAATACATCATACAAGAAAAGGGTCCCTGAAAAACATCTGCAACCCATGGCCCATAGATCAACCCAGTCCCACGCACAGGGTAGTGGTTGCGGCAGCCTTGCTGTTTGTCCTGAACCAGGCTGTTGCGACCCAGGAACACTTCCTTCTCTTTGTTCAGCAGCTCTTTGATTCGCTTGATCTGCGAGGAGGTGAAGTATTTCTGACTCGTTTCTCTCAGTGAAAAAGTGTTCGTTTTGGTTAAGAGATTCTCAAGAGGCTCAAGAGTCTCCAGAGTCTCCTGGCCTGCGCTCCTTTCATGTCATCCTGAATGGCTTTGCCAAATCTCAAGGATCATTTCATTCAAGAGACTTGTGTCAATGCCATCAGAAGCTGTCCGCAACCAGCTGTCCTTCTTGTACTCCTGCAAGGCCCTCATGAAGCCCACATCCGACATCATCGCTTTCGCTCCATTCCATCCCTGACTTTCGTCCTGCAGGAGCATTCGATCATCTTTCAAAGTTTCCTGCCTCTCTGAATCTGCGAAAACATGGCACACCCAACAACAACATTTAAGCCCAACGTGGTGAGTGTAAGAATTGAATAAATCAATAGAATAGATGAAAATTAGATGAACGGATCACAAATTCATATCTACTTCTTGAGTTGCACAGCCTCTGCATTTCCAAGTTTGTCGGTCCTCTTTTCCGAGAGGCCGCAGGATGACCACACACATGCAAACCTGGGCACGGAGAAACAGTGTCACGACAGGAGACAACAAAGCTCGTTCACACGCAGAAACAAACACAGCTACAACTTTGAACAGAAAGAATGCCCACGGTTCCAATTTAGAACTGAGATGATCTTCCATTCTCCATCACATGGTGGACTTGGCAGCTTGATCCCACACAGTTCAGAAATCGAAGGCCCTACGCAGTGCCAAGTACAAGTAGTTCAAAGATGTTCAAAGAACAGCTTAGCATTTCCAGCTTCGAGCAGCAATCACCACTGCTGGCGGAGGAGTGGGCATGCCCTTGACCTCTGTGATATCCTTCTTGTCCAAATCCTGCAAGGACAACGGCCATACCCTTGGATCAAGACCGCATCTAACAATGAGGGCCCAATATGTAGCTGAGAATCAATCAATTTGTTGGAGTCCAATATGAGTTTCTGAAACTGAGTTTCAACAAATATTCGGATATTTGCTGAGAATCAATCAATTTGGAGCCCCTGCAAACTGAGTTTCGGAAACTTCCGGATATGAAAACTGCCAATAAACCAGCAGGTAATGGGCTGGCTCAGATCAATGGTGCACATTCGATGTATTCGACAGCAGCTTGAGACACTGAGACAGAGGGGGCTCCTCCAGTGCTCTCGCTGCTGACTCAAGAGCTGGCAGCGCTGCTTGCAGTGCTTCATCAGCATCTGCCTTTCAATGAATTCCCTCAAATGCCCCGCAAGGTACTGTACTTGATGTGAACTTCAATCATGAATTCGACGTATGGAAACAGCCAAGAAGGCAACCATTACGGTGAAATCAAAAAGGAAATCATGGAAACAGTCCCAAAAATAGAAATGTTTACACATGAACATGCACTTTGTAATACCGGGCGCACAAAACGAACACATGTGCGGGCGCATGCACAAGCACGTCAAAGTTATTCAAAGTTCCCAAATCGAATCCCTCCTCCTGCACAAGAATGACTTCTCCGGCCTTTTCTTTCTCAATGATCACAGAGTCTTTCTCAATCTGTTCCGCGGCCGCACTTGCCTGCCATGATTCTTTCAGCGCATCTCAACACAAATTTATTCACAAAAGACTTTTGCAAGCAAGGGCATGCATGACACTAGGTCTCAGCAGTCATGAACTCTTGAAAATACATTTGACCCGGTCTCTGCATATGCCGTGACACTACAGACGCACCACACCTCCTCCTTCCTCTTTGTGACAGCTTCCGTCTTCATGTTGATGTCGTCGATCAAATCGCGCACCTTCCACCCAGGTTGAATGGCAGATACCAGTGGAACTGGCGGCAGTTTCTTTCAAGGCGAGTATGTCCATAGATCGGGGTCCACAAGAACAAGCGGCAAGAGTGCCAAACGATATGGGGGTATCCCCATCTTTGGGAAACGACAAGGGATCATATCCACGCGTAAACTTGAATTCGACCACTGTATTCAGGATCTTTGGAATCATCCACACAAAGCTTCCCAACTTCGTCTCCCCACACCGGACCTTGATGGCATTCTCGTCTACAATGGCTTTCTTTTCTTCCAGCTCCTTCGTTGCAGGACTCTTATGCAACGATCAAATGGGGATGTCGATCAACGTGAGCATAAATGGGAATACGGCATGCCTCAAATTGGTTTTCCCAAGAATGCAATTCCAGGATATTTTCTGGAAGAACTGAGGGTGTGGAATTCCTGAACTTGCCCAAAAAACTGCCACAAGACAGAAGCTGCACTACACTGTGACTGAAAAGGTCCTTGGACATCTCTGTGACCTGCACACGAAGCAGATTGGACTTCAAGGTTTTTGCGTCGCCTTTCCCCCTCTGAAAACATCACTGAAAAGCACCTGCACTGCTGCTTGTACGAGCTTGTCCAAACCACCACCCAGGCGGCCTGGAGAATCCACAACAGCGAGAAAAGTCAGAACTTGTCACAGTCCAAAACAAGCCATTTGAAACCGCTGAAGAGGCCTGACATCTGGTCCAAGCTGTTGCGGTTGTTCTCCAAGAACTTCATGTAGTTTGACAGAAAGTCCAAATAATTCTTGGGTGTGGCAAAGTTACGGCGCTTGTACTTCACTTCAAACTGCGGTGAGTATTGAAGCGTGACCGACAGGTGCGCATAACTCATGGTGTCCGTGATGTGCGACCTGGCACAGGGAAGGATCACTGAGGTGGGCATCACCGGAGACCCCCCCATCGCTGCCTGAAGTCGTCAATGCCCGTCACATTGGCCAAGAAGTGTTCCGCCACAGCCAGCAGGGCTTGTTGAGGCCATGAGAAGAACCAGTCCTAGCAGAGCTTGCGATCTGCCCACGAAGGGGACTTGTTTTAGAAATCTGCAACTTTGGGAAGATCAAGAAGATCCAAACAACGTGCCAACGGAAATTCCATTGTAATACATGAAAAGCCGTTACCAAGCAACCAAATGATCCAAATGCCACCAGAGAGACGCAAAGGGAATCCATGTCTGATCTAAAAGCTGCTCTGCTCGCGCCCCTTCCGTGACAATCTGAATCATTGACGAGATTCGATGGTGCATCCTGCCACCATGCCAGGGAAGTTGCGACATCTGGTTCCTGAGTGAAACCAAGAATTTGATTTGACATCTGGTTACCTTTCGCTTCATCCTTCACCTGACGTGCTTTCTTTTGAGCTTTCGTGAGACTTACGCCATTGAAAGTTTAGTCAACCTCTACAGGAGGAGTCGTCATGAAGGAACGCGGCACCATTCAAACATCTTCAGTTGGGAAGCATGTACATTGGGGGTACATCATTTTATGGGCATCCTCAACTATGCACTGCATGTTTCTAGCAGCACACTTTTTTTCGATGCTGAGACACGGAGTTGCGAGCCAGCAGGTGACATGGCAAGAACGAGGTGCAAGTTGTCTCGAATAACCTCGGCCCCAATCCGTGACTTGGGGATGCAGGCTGTGGACTTCTTTCCATTTCTTCAGTTCCTCAAATTCCTGAGGGATGTCTTGCCCCATGAACCACTCCGCTGTTCATTTTTTGAACATAGTGATTCCAATGTCACAGACTATGATAGATATGCCAAGTGTTTCAGAACCTTCACAATTACTGCTGGGCCCAACTAGGTCCCACATGTGGACCAACAACTGGGCAATGTCCTGAACTGCACATTGGGCAAGATCACACAAGATCTCACCAGTTCAATGGGTGTAGGTCTCAGCTATACCCGGCTGTGCTTGGTCGTCCACAGATCATCGTCACTCTCTGAGGTCGGCTCTCCACAAGCGTATGCCCACATTCCTGTTTCGGACACACCTTCTCCGCGTGCCCTGACACTGCGCAGTGGTCAAAGGTCATGACTACGATTTTTGTTTGCCTTCACAGCTCTCACCCTTCACATTCCGGGGAAAAAAAAAACTTGGTACTGAAAGCATCTCAAAACTGCGACACGGCACCAACCAATGATTGAAGGTGTTCCCAAGTGTTAGGAGTAACCAAGATGCCCAGCTCGTCCGCGCCTCGCACGGATAGCTCCCACCAATGGCTCCTTCTCGTCGTCTGGGAACAATGCTGGCACCATGCCAACCGTCAAAATGTTGTTGATGTACCTGATGTCATCTCAGAATTCGATCAGGCCATGACAGGTTTGCGAATTCCAAAAAAACTTCAACAACTTGTTTTCCAAGATGCTCAAGGAATCCTTCTTCGACAACATGGGCCTCAGAAGCATTCAATGCTCCATCTTGCAATTGCCCATCAAGCTTACAAAAACTTGCGCTTGCAGCGTGAAACAAACTGAGCAAAAATGTAGGCCGCGAGCATCGGTGAAGAGGAAGCTCATGGGTTGCTTGATTGTCGCAGTGTACAAAGCCTCAAAGATGTCGATATCAAATCGAACCGGATCTAATAGTTTGACCGGAAATGATCTGGAAAAAACCTTGAGGATCCACTGAGCCATGTACTTTCAGATCTTCTCTGAGCTGGTCATCTCCGTATCCGCGCGAAAGCGTAATCTCAAAGAGCTTGTAGCCAGCCTGGGTGCGATCTGCTTCGCCTAGAAATGCCACTGGCGAATGGTTTGCGGCAAATGCTGGCACTGACAAAGAAAGGGTCAGCATAAAGTGAAACCCATCGGTATAGCTATGCATCACAAATGTATCATGATTTATCAGTAGCAACACCTGCTGCAGACCACATGTCTAGTGCACACCGCTTCACTCAGTGACTGACCGTAAAGGTGGCCAATCTGGTGAGAGACTGTTTGCCTGGAGAAGCGCTGGCATGGCTTGTTGAAACTCGTTGCTTGCATTTGCTTGCTGCACTTCCCATCCATAAAGTCTTAAGTCCAGCTGCTCAATATCTGTTTCTCTGTTTCACCAAAAGTTTGCCATAGCGCAAGCATAGCTTCGCCGTTATCATCCATTAATAACCAGTAGTAACCAGTTCATCTAATGAAACTCTTTGTCCTAAAAGTATACATCAACCATTTCATCTCTTGAAACTCTTGGTCCTAAAATATTGTACCACTTTCTACTGCCATCTTGCGAAAAATCAGAGACCACATCTTCTCTGACCAAGTCACCGCTGCCACCAACTCCAATGAGCAAGGCCATACCGCGAGTCAGACGAATGATGCGATGCAATCGAAGCAAGTGAGCCTCAGCCGTGGATCATCGCAAGGGTTGAAAACGGGTTGAAAACGGCTTGAAAACGGCTTGAAAACGGGTTGAAAACGGGTTGAAAACTTCAGAAATTCAAGAAGATTCACTCATCCAAGCAAGTTTCTACCTGTTTTGAGATTCAGAAATCATCCTAAAGCGATGTGTTCAAAGCATTTCAAGACTTCAGAATCTCATCTCCAAAGAAGTAGACGAAGTTCTGCTAGAATCTTCTGCCCTGCCCCAGCTCAGCATGGCTCAAGCTAAGGGCATGACCAATGCATCGTTGAACAGCACCAGATTCATGGGGCTGTTGTCACCTCGATTCGTGTGCATCACTAGACTCACAAAAGGGTGAAATGATCAAGTCTATTCCAAGTGCTTACCCATGGATACCCATGATTACCATCGATTCCCCAAGCCTACACCGAAAACGCAACACTTTCAACTGCCAAACGGCCACCTTTGGAAATCTCTCGAGATCCCAAAAGGCTCAACAGCAAGCGATCACAACAGCTTGCCACGACCGCGCCAAGCTGCCGTTGTAAAGCTCCAAGACGCCATCGAAGATGGGTCGAATGGATTCCCAATTGCCCAGGTCCTTACGGGCCGCCATGCGATACATGAAGCTTCTCAAAACCAAGGACCCCAAAGATGCTTGGATTGTTAAGTTATGATTACTATCATGGGCAACGGTATGATACTATCACCATGGGCTTATGGCGAATGATTTGGGGTGCCCCCATTTTGAGAAACCACCATGTGAGACAAAGAAATTGTAACGAACTGACAAGGCGTGTCCTCATAAACCCTCGGAGCAGAGTATGGTGTGTCGCTCTTGACCTGACTTGGCGGCTGTCCAAAAAAGCAAGGGAGAAAAAATTGGAGAAACGTGTCTTGCCAGGTTATCTATGGTTTATCTAGTAGATAAGTAATGATAAGCATACATGTGCATGTGTCATCATGTGTCATCATGTGTCATCATGTGTCATCACGTGTCATCTGAAACATGTCGTTTCGCTTCAGAGAAACAGGTCGATCAGTTTCTGAACACTTCCAGAGCTCGGGACCAATATGTCCAAGGCGTCCCGGAAGTCGCCCCACACCAACGGATCCTGCAGTGCCACATCAGCACCTCAGGATCGATAAAAGGAATCACAATCTTTAGAGGATCAACTGGTGATACAATCTTTCTTAGGTGATTCTGAGATCAATCAATTTACAGGACAGGGATTGTTTTTGATGCTCAAAAGCGATCTGACCAGCCACTCTTTTGAAATTGAGTCTTGATGATGTTGTGCAGCTGCTTCTCGCTCAGGAAAGCCTGAAAAAAAAATACTCAGCCAAAACAGAGTTCTTAGATTTCTCTGTGATGTCAGCTTCACAAATGGGGCTAGACTTGCACCTTGTCACCATCTTCATTGAATCGATCTTCGTAAACGCGAGTGCACTCATTGCGCCAGAGTCTGAGACAGAATAAGCAGGATACTGCTGCAAGTTTCAAGGAAGATCCGTCCGAGTCCCATCTACATCCATGCAACTTGTTGATCCGTAGTGTAGACCTGCCTCACTAGGACAGCAGCATTGTTGACCACCTGACAGATGTGTTCGAAAGATGTGAAAAAATCGACAAACGACAAACGGGGCATCTGAAAAGCTGGCCTGTGGGTCCGCTTGGCAGATTCCCTGGAAGACGCGGCTCAAATCTCGAAGAGAAAAGATGTAGTGGAACCTGTCATATCAAGTCATTCAAACGAAGATTATGATAGGCATTTCACGTGGAAACCTTGCAACATCTTGCAACCAAGACTGTGCTATCACGTGTTTTGAACATCAGTCCATGACGCAAAGCGGGCTCCGCGTTCTGACTGCGCAAGGAGACGCCCCATCTTTTGCGGCGCTGCATGCAGTAGATCCTACCGCAGGACCTTGGCCAAGGGGCTCACCGTGTCTCACCAAGGAGGCAGAGTTGGATTGACAGTCATGAGATGCCATCAGTAATGATGTCAAAGAATTGCATTCAGGTGGTTCCCAAACTCTTCAGTGTGCTTCCTCCACCCTTGGGTGGGGGAGTCCTATGGTGGACCTCAAGTGGATCATTGCAGCTGCGCAACGCTCAAGCAGTCTTGTCTCCATAGCACTGCTGCACAAGGGAAACGCAACCAGAAGGGACCAATTCAGCGATGGATTCGCCCGATTTCAAATGCTCTCGAATCAAAGTTGAGGAAATCATCGAATACCTGACACACGTTGATGCACATTGATGCACGGACCCATAGCTGGACCCTCTGGGCATCACAATGTGGTTCTTTTTGCCTGAGCCCGACCCCTAAATCATGCGCTGATTTCTTGGATCTGTAATCCCTCACATGGCCCCCCTGACATCACAGCCACACCTGGGATCTGCTTGAATGTATGCCGTGGGAATTGGACGGACGCCGCCAAGCAAAAGTTGACCAATGATGTTCCTTGGATGCAGAGGTCCAGTCATCCCTGGATGGCCAAAGGGACACCTCCCCGGCATCGCCGCTAACCCAAATACTGTAGATGTTATATGCACCAAATGTATCATATCAATGCATCACATCAATATATCATATCAATGTATATCTTGCTGGGTAGATCTGCCTGAACTTCTGGCGCACTTCAGTCGAGTCACTGGGCCTCCAAGATCTTCTCGGCCGCCCCATCCTTTTGAAAGCTGCGCAAGCCACGGTACATGACTTTGGCACCGTGCTGCTGCGCATGCTTCCAGATGTAGGACCACCTCACAACTCACCCTTGTGAGGATGGAGAATGGATTGAAAACTTGTAAAACTTTGGAAAAAGATTGAGGGAAGATCCAGTCCTCGGAAATTGAAAAGATCCAGTGCATTGGAAAAGTCCACTCTGGAGGATTCCAAAGAGTATGCTGAGTACACTGAATACTCTGAGTACACTGAATGCAATACAGTGCATCCTTGAAAGAACCAAGAACCTACAAATCGTAAACAAGTTCCATGGTCCGAAGAAATTGAAGACGAATCGGTTTCATCTACATGAGTACATGGTATATACATTCAAAATTCAGCAGCAAAAGTCCCAAATAGAAAATGTCAAAGTCTGAAGCTAGGACGACCGGAGCACACAATGATCACCTTCACATTTGACAGGCCGACTTCCTTCAGCATCTTTCGAAGTAGCTCTTGTCGCTGATAGGGACTGACCGAGTACTTTTTGTTGGGGTTTACTCCGATAATCGCATGGACTTCCTCGTACCTGGAGGACAGGTAGCGCACCATTTCCTGAGCGAAAAAAGGAGAATCATGAGATGCAAAAACTGCTCCTGGGGATGCCAATTCTCAGAGACTTTCTCCAAGTCTTTGTGACTGTCAGTTCTGCTGAGTGTCCAGGTGTCCTTGATGCGGTGGGTTGAAAGATCCAGCAATGAGAGCCAGACCGCTCTCTCGCTCCGGAGTAGGCAAAGGTTGCCGGATGTAAGTGCTAGTTCCGAGTTGCATGGCAAGATATCCTTCAGAAATCACCATTGCTGCAGCTCTTCTGTCAAAGTGTAGGTTAAAAATGCTCCGTTTCACACAAACTTTGGTCCCAGAAGACTTTGCACAGCCTCATGCAACCTGCAATGAACCTTTAGCCAATCGTCTCTAATGAGCACGCACAAGTAATCTGCAGATTCCCAAACAAGATCCTGTTGTCCCAATCCCTGGAAGCACTTCTTCATTCATCAAGAGATTGCCGTCATCAGAGCTGAGCCTCTGGAGTTGAGTTCAACAAAATAGTTTCATAGGCAGAGCGTCTTTCAATGTTCACTGGGTGCCCATTTGGTGCCCATTCGCTGCCCCTGTTTCTAGCGGTCTCGGGGTCCTGCTGCTGCGAAGATCGGCAGACCAAGACCAAGCAGAGCGTGCACAGGTGCCGTCACAAATCCAGTCCCAGCCAACAGGGCTAGGGCGCTTGCTCCTAGCAGGGAACAGGCAAGCTGCTACACAAGCAGAACAAACCACTGCTGTTGTTGGCATTATTGCTATTTTTCATTGTTATTATTGTCAATATAATCATTACTTATTTGGAAACTAAATGATTATCAACTGTTAACCATTATTGGCAGCCAATCATTAGCGAGCATTATGAACAATTGTTGACCGTTATCAACCAATATTGCAATCATAAGTGAACAATTCTGAAGAATAAAGGAAAATGAGAAACTCTGCTGAAACCTTCTCTCAGGCTTTAGGGTCCTGCTGTCTTGAACCAAGCTTGGCTACCAAGTGCCTTCAATCGGAGGGCAGAAGTTGCACCAAATTTGGCAAAAAACCTTGGATTGAAAGCTGCAGCGAGCTGTCATAAAGTTTCTGCAATCGCTACTAGCCTATAGCAACGTGAACCCACGCAGCAGCTTTCCAATGTTGCCAAGCGTCGAGCAGCCTTAGGTGTTTTGGCCACTTCTAGGATTCTAGAGGTGAGCCAATTGAAGAGGCAAAACACTCTCGTACCAGGGTACTGTAGGGATCTGCAAGAACACAATTAAATGGATGAAAAATAAAACTGAAATTCGACCAAGCTACTATCGAGCTTTGCCCGAAGAACCTCTGCCTCTCGTGCAGCATTCTCAATCGCCTGCTTTTCACCTACAGCTGTGAATGAATCGATTGGGGAAACAAGTTTCCTTCAAGCTCAGCTGGCAAAATTGATCAGATTTGTAATCGCTCAGTGAGGCACGCTCGCGGCGGAAGATGTCTGTAGCAAAGATCTTGCGTTCAGATTCCTTGGATGGTGCGCATGCACAGGCAGCTGGGCTTCAACGGTCCATGGATCAGGGGTGACAAAGAGGCTCAATGACAAGAGTCTTTCTGTGCAGTCACTTTCAAAAAGGATGACCGGGCAGCACAATACAGGGCCTCTGAAACGTGCGAATACTCTTGACCTTATTCGATCACTTTCCAAAATTGGAGTGCATTCCACATTTGAAGCCATAGGTGCAACTGATTGGATAAATTGCAGTGCATTCCATTACAATTTCCTGAAAGCGACAAGCTGATGGTGCCATACTTCATCAGCTTCAGCCATACAGTATGCTAGTTACACCTATCTTAAACCAAGATAAGCCATACTTCGTTTCTCCAAAGGAAGGCTCGGCATGTTGCGAAACTGCTGCGAAACTGGGGGCTGAACGGATCTGCTGACCTGGTCAGCCAAATCCCAGGCATAGCGTGTGGAGATGGGTTCAGCAATGTTGATTGGGGGGTTACCATTTAATGGAAAACCGCGGGATACCCCCTATCAGAATCTACCGGGGGTTTATACATCTAAGGTTGGTATCAGTTCAGTATGAGGACAATCCAAAAACCAAGATCCAAGTGATCCTCTACAGCAACGAGTCAAAAGGGGATTTGGATCTTGCCCGCTTTTAACCTGCTGACAAGCCGCTGTACATTTCATACTGCGGCCATGGCCGTCCAAGCACAGCCATATCGAAGTCCATGAAAAGTTTGCAATCCATCTCATCATCTTCTGTACACATGTGATGCGCCGTTTGCACCTTGGCAGTTGGTGTTGTATGGAACGTACCAACACAGAAGCGCAATGAAGTGCAAATGGCTGAGGAAACGACTATCCATCGCCTCACCTGCGCCAAAAGAGCTGAGGCAAAAACGACTCACGGAGCAGCTCCGCTCATTCGCCACCCATCCCTCATCTCCCGCCTTCATCGCCCTGAAACCTCGTTCTTGGCCAAGATCACCGTGCGCAGGCAAGGCTTCCTGCGCGAAGTCGTCGAAAACGTTGGCACTGTCGATCTCATTCCTCGATTCAAAACGATGGATCTTTGAGGGTTGCAAGGCTGCTAAATCTTGGTCATGAAAGTAAAACATGGTAAAACTACGGGCCATTCCCACCCTTTGCCCTGAAACTTACAAGTGCACAATCGCTTGTCATGCTGGACCCTCAAATTCCTGCGCAGGCCCGCTGTTTTTTGCTTCTAGACCAAAAATCTTTAGACCCTAAAGCTCAAACCCTAAAAAAAAACCAAACTCTAAAACCCTAAAAACCTAAACGCCAAACCCTAAAACCATAAACTCTAAACAGCAAAGTCCTAAAGCACAAATCGCTGCGTATAGCCAACATTTTCGTAACTTCTCCAAGTTGATGAGTGTTCTAATGTGGTACAACATCTAAGTTTCAGGGCAAAGGGTGGGAATTGCGGGTAAAACTACCGTGATTTGTTACTCTGACGTTTGGGAAAAGTCAGCTTTTGCATGTGTGTGTGTGTACGCGCGTGATTAGAAAGAACCAGGGACGCAATGAGTAAGAAGCTGACCAGAGACATATTATATGACAATCTGACAGTGGACTGTTGTGTTTTATTCCATGATTTGCGAAAAGGACGTTGGAGCCACCCAAATCATGTTCCACTTCAAGATTCATCAAGATTATACCACAGTAATGCACTGGAACTGTTGTAAGGATGACCATAAGGAGTATAAGTGTAAGCATAGCTCATACTAAGCTCTTCACCAAAAGTCCCAGCTAAGCCTGGTAGGATGAGTGCCATTGAAGGGGATGTGACCCTTGGCTGCACTACTTCAAGGCACTGCGGAGAGCCCGCACGTGGATCATAGATCACATCGTGAAAGTAGATCGCCAAACTCACAGAAGCAGCATCTGAGATCAGCTTCGCATGCTCCTAGGCCCAGAATGACAACAGAAGCATGACTGAATCTGTGTTGAACAAAACTTCGGTCCTCGAAGTAGCCGAACATCTCATCCAAATGCGACAGTGTGTGGTAAGCTCTCTGTGACTCTGTGTAACCTGGTCATGTTTCCGATGGACTCTTTGTGTGATCTTTCACTGCACATAAATTGAGAGAAAAGAAAAGCCAAGGAACGATTCTTGAGCACGTTCCACCACTTCTGTTCCATGTCTTTGGACCTTCGCCAAACGATGCAACTCTGGCAACGAGAAGAAACGTAAAGCTCAAAGTTTGAGCGTCAAAAAACTGGAAACCATGGCCCAGCCACACACCAAGACTCTTGCAAAGCTCCTGGAGGACACATTGCGAGGTTTGCAGCTTGCCCAAATTTGGTGTACCATGTTCACTAGCTATGGGTAGCTTTCCCCCACCTCCCATCTCAGCATCAACCGTTCACTTTCCGCCATGGCTACGAGCCAAACAGCTACGTCCAGGATTGACATCGGACAATACTCAAGAGCTTGCAGAGGCTTACAGCAGTTGTACAGATGCGGAAACATGGCAGGCATCGCTTCGTAGGAGTGGGCGGCAAATTGTCCAAGACTGCCTGTCAGCGTTTTGTGGAATCTGGAGCTTCAAAAGTGGTAGGAACTTTTTTGCATACCAAGGAAGCAGCTGCCCCAGAACTACAGCTGACAGCCAGCCCCGTCCTGGTGTAAGCTCATGGTCACCTGGGGAAGCTGTAGACTGGCTTCCTGTACGGCCTCAGCTGTCCAGTGGAAATCCAGGTGACCAGTGCGAGCCATGGCAAGGGCCCCGAACGTTCTCAAAGCCAAGGAAGCCTTACAGCTGAGGTTTTGCATCAAATTACTGATGCAAATTTGTGCCAAAGAAGACTGAAAGAATGGTATTCTTCAAGATGTGTTGAACAGTTCAAAAACATTGGGACATTGGTTTTGGTCCATGACCACCTCTGTATACGCCAGCGGAAGAAACTATGAGCGTGGCTGTTCCTGAGGATGGAAGAATATATCCTCTCAACAGTGTCTCCAGCCGGGAAAGTGATGCCAATGCATGCCTTGGGCCAGCGACACGGTTGAGTGACGGACGTGGTCAGAATGGGACTAAGACTTTAGGACTTCGAGGAGTATGAGGATCAGCTTCAAAGTATTCTCAGTGTCTCAAGTTAGTATGAAGATCAATGTTAGGAGATCAGAACCCTTTTGCAGCAAATTTCAGTGTCTTCGCATAAGCTTCTGGCATACAACGACACCACTCGAGGGTCAATGGTGTTTCGGCCAGCGCCCGGTGGCTGCATTCCAGAGACAAATTGGCACTCCTCACAGCAACCACGGCACGCTGATTCAAGCTGATGGCTTCACACAGCCACTGATTTTTGACCCGATCAAAAAGCATTTCCGTTAAACTTCGTGAGAGGAACTGGTTCGAGTGCTGGTCAAAAATCGTTGGTCTCACAGGGAACATGTGCTTACATGAGCAAAGGCTGGGCCCCTGCAGTCCTGGATGATGATCTTGTCTAGATCACCACCACGTTCATACATAAACATTCCTACACAGCGGACACAATGATGCGAAAAAGGACTCACTACAGCATACCAGATCTTACTTTTGCAGGTGAATTCTTTCCATCAGCTACTACTAGAGATCTACCAAAAAAAATGGACAAAGATCTGCTTTCGTAAAAGTTGACAAAGCGCATAGTAGAAATCAATTTGTCCAAGCTACTCTCCATCAGGAACTTCAGCAGTGCCAGTGGTTGCTGCGTGCCGTAGAGATCCTTGTCCAACTGGATCAATTTCAAACCGTTGCAAGACAAACAGAATTCAGATGAAATGAGATTAAGTAAAATACTCACGAAATAAAATACTCATTCAGATTCAATAAGACTAAGCGAGGGCATTTCTTAACCCCGCTAAAATTTAAATCCTTAACCACATGTTTTTTTCCCTAACCCCGCGCCTGCGAAGGTATTTAACTCCGTTTTAATCACAATATATGTTCTTTCTCTTATGTTAACTCCGTTTTAACCACATTTTTTTTTCCCTAACCCCGCGCCTGCGAAGGTATTTAACTCCGTTTTAATCACAATATATGTTCTTTCTCTTATGTTAACTCCGTTTTAACCACCATTTTTTTTCCCTAACCCCGCGCCTGCGAAGGTATTTAACTCCGTTTTAATCACAATATATGTTCTTTCTCTTATGTTAACTCCGTTTTAACCACATTTTTTTTTTCCCTAACCCCGCGCCTGCGAAGGTATTTAACTCCGTTTTAATCACAATATATGTTCTTTCTCTTATGTTAACTCCGTTTTAACCACCATTTTTTTTCCCTAACCCCGCGCCTGCGAAGGTATTTAACTCCGTTTTAATCACAATATATGTTCTTTCTCTTATGTTAACTCCGTTTTAACCAC
>VSDK01017774.1:24314-49875 GCA_009767595.1 Symbiodinium kawagutii | reverse complement strand
TTCTTTGGTCAATCAAGGCATATGACGCAACGGACTTTGAATTTTCCCACGACGGAATTTCAGCCTTCTCATGACGGAATTTCCACCTTCTCACGACGGAATTTGGTAAATCAAGGCCAATCTCACGACTGAATTTGAACCTTTTCACGACGGAATTTCATGGAATTTCAACATTCTCGTGACGGAATTTGGTCAATCACGGACAATCTCACGACGAAATTTCAACATTCTCATGACGGAATTTCAAATTTCTCACACTGGAATTTCAACCTTCTCATGACAGAATTTCAACCTTCTCACAGCGGAATCTCTACCTTCCCATGGCTGAATTTCAATCTTCTCATGAGGGAATTTGGCTAATCAGGCAAATATCATGCCAGAATTTCAACTTTGTCACGACGGAATTTCAACCTTCTCACGACGGAATTTCAACGGGGCGAAACTAACCACCAAAGTGGGGAGGATAAGGTTAACCCATAATTAGGGAGGCTTGGGGAGGCTAACCGCCAAACTGCGGAGACTAACCGCGATATTGGGGAGGCTAACCGCAAAAGTGGTGAGAGGATCCAAGTTGCAGAAGTGCTCAATGAATCGAAGTTAGACACAATTTGGGTAGGAGATCCAATTTGCAAGTTGTCACCTGGGAGACTAGTTCGACGCCGGAAGGAACCATTCTTACACATTGCCGCATATAGATACAAATAGCGCAACGCAAAAACGAAGCTGAACCACACAGCCACTAGTGACTAGTGGGTTCATCCTTGATCCCTTCTTTCCTTTCGTCCTTTCTTTACTTCCTTGCACTCTTCCTTCGTTCTTCCATTCTTGCTTCATTGCTTCCTTCCGTTCTTGCTTTCTTCCTTCCTTCCCTCCCAGAGGACAAAAAAATCCTTAAAACATAGCAAATATTTTTTTCAGCTTATGCCTCGGAATATGCTTGCGTTAGCAATTCAGCAGTTATTATCATCAGCATCATCTAGAATTTTACAGGGTTATAATCTAGAATTTTTATGGTTAAGAGAAGAAATGTCTAGGGTTAAAAGAAAAAGTATATATGGTTAAGACTCCAAATTTGCATATGGTTAAGACAATCAGATATACGTGGTTAAGAAAATGTCTGCACATGGTTAGGAGAAAACGTGTACATAGTTAAGATCGGGTCTCAAGACTAAGCACTGCAATAAATGAGACTAAGCACTGGCCATGAATTGGTGTCTACTCAAGCAGTCAAGTGTCAATCTTGGGCATGGAAAGGTCGTCAATGAAGATGCGGAGCTTTTTGCCCTGCAAACATCGAGCGCAAATGATGAGTGCAACAAGTCTCTTTGCAGTTTGAGGCACGTGATCACTCATTGCAAGTGGCAGACCTACGTGAAGCGAGTCCCTCCATCAAGCCCTACAAAGCACTTCAGGTTCCCAGCCTGGTCAGGGCCGAAGATACGGCCAGTACGTTTCGAGATGTTGTCCTATGCCGCAGCGAGTGCCTCTTCAAGTGCAGAACTTCAATGGGAACTCCCTCTGTGAAAGTGTGAAAGTAGAACTGTGCTGGAAAACTGACACGTTCTGTGCTTACGGAGTCTGCATGATCTTTCCTTCAACCATATTTATGACTGAACTGTCTCAAGCTCTGCTAGTCCCCTGAGAAGGCTTTGGCAGTGCTGCAAGTCCTCCATGGTTCTCTGGAAATCAAGGCTGCCTCAACAAAGGAATGGTTCTCACCTCAAAGCCTGTTCAAAACTGAGGGTTCACTGAGGTTCACTGAGGATTCACTGAGGGTTCACTGGGGGTTCTGACTTGTTCTGGAGGAATAGTTGATGTTCAGAATGACCGACAGGTCTGATGGGAAGCTCTCCAAGGTGTTCTGCATTGTGACCTGGAAAGTGGCCAGATGTATGTGCCATAGTAGCAATCAATCTGGGCAAAACAGCTGCTGTTCACTCCGAAAGAAGGTGAGATGTGAAGCAAGATGTGCAACCAAGCTGCTGATTTCGCAGTGCCGCTTTCACCAATGAAGAGTACTGGCTGACTCATGCTCAAGAACTGCTTGACCTAAGCAGACTGATTGAAGTTTTTGTCTTTACGATCATCTTCAACAGTGCAAGCGTGGAAAGTGCTGACATAAGCTGCAGACCAAGTAGGAGTATCGTGTTGTGTCGATGGTTGGCACAAAGATCTTGTTGAAGTCAAGTCCGGGTGGTGGAGCGAATGGCTGGCGTGGAAGATTTTGTGGTTGCCACTGCAATGAACCAGCACAAATCTTGTCATCTCTCAGCAGTAGCAGGCATTGACCATCTTGATTGGGGACATAGGTAAATGCCAAATATCACCCGAATTGGTCGATTAACATGTCAACAAAGGTCTCTAGTGGTCTCTTGCCACCTCTAAGTACTCTGCTGAAGCAGTGAGAATTTCTCAGCCGCCTCCATCAGATCCTCCCACGAGGTCCAACGGCCTTGCTCGAGATCGAAGTAGGAATCCTTAGCGCAACATTCGAATACTTTGGCAATTCTAAGGGGTTCTAAGGGCTTCTAGGACTTAGGCTCACTGTTATGGGGTTCTAGGACTTAGGCAATTGAAAGAGGAGAATCTTAACAGTAGAATCTAAGGCGCTTAGCAAAAAGCTTGTTCCAGGAGTTGCCACCTCTGAGACCAAGCTTCAAAGAGGCTTTGTTTTGGAAGGACCTTCTGTGCCAACTTTTTCACGAACTCATCGAACTCGCTTCGGCCTGACAGTTCGTCATCGCTAAAGCTTTGACAGCGCATGGTGCGCATGGTGCGCATGGTGCCTTTCTCATCCAAATGGCCCCCAAGGGACCATGTCAAGCAGAAAATGTAGATGTTCTCCACCTGAGCTCTCCATGTCTTTGCGAAGTTTCGCGACACGACTCCCAACTTAGACAGGGGCCAAATCTATGGGAGTCGTTCCTTCATCAAAGATCGAGTCAAAGAGCCGTGTGAACTGCACCTGGCACAGCGCAGCCCAAGATGTCTAGGAGGTGAGCCCCACCATGCTTCCTGGTGTGTCCACTACAGAAGGGTACACATCAAACCCAAGGTCACCCAAAATCTAGCGCCGGGGAAGATCTTCCCAAAAAGATTCGAATCTCAGAGCTGCACCACGGAGTCCATGCCCATGCCGGAACGGTGGATGAAGCCACTCAAAGGTGCTCCGATCTGATCTCCCTGCCACGTGGAATTCAAGCTTACAAGCACAGAAACAATGAAAGTAATTCAACGCAAAGCGCGAGCAAAGGTTGCGAATTGAAGCAGACTTGGCTATCCATCACAATTATTGGCTCTAGGTTCATCGAAATCATCCAGTGCGTGCTGGCCTGTCGACCATCAAAGATGTACCTGAACTACAACAGGCATTTTGGCATTCCAAGGAAACCCAATATGGACATGGCCAAGTATTGGACAGAGACGTTTGGCCAGCTTGACCATACACTTCATTTGGACATCCATGCTACAGTCACGGGGATCTGCGGGGTGCCGTATCCAAAAATACCAATGCTTTGGAGAATGCTTACTCTGTGCCATTTTTTCAGCAAAGTCACAGGATCAAATGCGGAACATACTTTTCATAGAGGTCCTGTCGGCAAGCTGCATGGCTTTGTGCATCGCTGGATGGATCATTTCGATGGTCCTCCAAGGATTCGCGCAGCTTCTCCGTTTGCTTCAGCCGCTGCCAGCGATCGTAGTACGGCCCAGGACCGAGATTCTTGTCATCGACCTGAGAAGTGACAAGAATCGAAGCCTCACGGCGTTGGGAATGTGCAGCCAACCCAGCTGCTTACGGTTTCACTAGATGGTGAATTCTCAAGCCATAGGGAGCCCCAAAAATGATTGGTGTATTACTGCAAATCATTGGATGATTTGGGGGGTACCCTTAATTTGAGAAACCACCAGATAGGCTTCGAAGAGCTTGAAGTCGGTTGGAGAATTTCCAATTCCAAGATGCACTAAATCTGAAGGCAAGCGACGTACAACATGCCGCAGCGACTCACTGTTGCTGGAGATGCGTATTGCAAATCGAAGACTTCGAAAAGCATTGCACAGTGCTTCCTCGGTTGGCGTCACCTTTGTGTCCGCATGCTTAGGTAACAAAACCTGCAAACGCCATCAAGTAGCGTACACAAGTGAAAGTTTCCGACTGTGTTTCCTTCCAAGTTTCTCCAATCGAATACGTTCTCCGTTGGTCAGCGTCAAAAGCTTGTTGTCGTCCATGACGGAATTCATATTCTCGATCCAAATTGCATCAACATCGCCATCATAGAGAATATACCGCCTGAAGGGCAAACAGAAAAAGGCACAATCTTGAAAAAGCAAAACTCAGAAAAATGATTTTACCTGTGAGTGTTACTTTTGAGTTGCTGCGACCACTTTGTCTGCTCATGTCAATGCAGCAACTGAAACAAGTATCACTGGACTCCCAATCCTTTGATTCCCGTTGCACCTGCATGGCTTGTCGGCTGGGTGTGGCTGGTTCATTTCTCGGAAGATCTTGGACAGGAGCCTTAGCTCAAACAGGCGCCAGTCTGTTGATCTGGCAGCAACTGTTGAGCAGAAGAAACTGCTTAATAAATCGATCTCGAGGCATGATGAACTCTGATAAACCCCATATGAATCATTCATGATGCATCTATGGTTCACCATTCCCAACCACCATGGTTCACCATGACCCGTCCTGCAGCTTAGGGCCACACCCATCTGTCCAATCTCGAGTCTGGGGGTCCAAAACACCGTACAGCTCCTCAGAGTGATGGTTGCTGATGATCAGTAGTTCATTGGTTGCTGATAACAATCTGATCATGGCAATAACAATCAAAACAGTGATGGTCAGATTGTTATCAGCAACTACTGCAATTGCTAATGATTGATAGCAATCTGACCATCACTGTTTTTGATGCGTGTGATTTGTCATGACCAACTCATGACACCATCCACCACTGTGAAGCATCAAAAACAGTACCATCCACGAGTAACCGGCACAGTAACCAGCACGAGTCATTAGTACTCCGCTAGCAAATGATGCAAAACTGGATGTATTGGCCTTCACCAAGGTTACTTGAGGTTCTGGATCTACCCTGAAGGTTTGGGATCACCAAGGTTACCTTCGCCAAGGACCAAATCTTTGCACCCTCAGCAGTCTGCCGCCCGCACCTCAGTGGTGATGGCCTTGGGATTTAACGGCAGCAGCGTGGTCGGAAGGTCTAAGGCTGTCTTCTGCGCCTCAGCTGCTGTGCTTTTCAGGTGCCTTAAAAAGGCTGAGGGCCGATCTACGTTGGGAAAACGTTGAACCTTTGTGGTGCGAGCTTGAGGGAGGATGTAAATCAGGATGTTAACTCTGATGCTAAGAATTCGTTAGGAGCTTTGTAGTTGAAGCTTGATGGCTTGAACTCTTTGTGACGACGATCAACCACTCAGCCAACGAAGTAAACAAAGATCCAACCCGTGCCCTCAACGCTCCACGCCTCAGCCAGGCAGTTCAGCACCACCGATTTGCCGCCACCCGTTGGTCCCACGATCATGGTCGAGTGCCTGGGACAAAAATCCTCCAGGATGATGCTTGGCAACATAAACCAGGTAGATAGGTAGATAGGTAGATAGGTAGATATGTAGGTAGACAGGTAGATAGACAGGCAGACAGGTAGATAAATCTATATACACATGTGTGTGCTTATTAATGTAATGAGTGTATAAATAGGTTTGACCAACCCCTAGCGCCCACCTCCATCAGATATTGAAGGAAGAAGTACTGTATTTTGTAGAGTTTTACTATAGTGCGTATGGTAGAAGTTGTCATCGTATGGTAGAAGTTGTCATCGTACGGTAGAAGTTGTCATCAAATCACAGGGCCACCTAATAACGTTCGTGTTTGTGGCGTCGAAGGTGGGCACTAGGGGTCGGTGACGGCCAGAAAATACTGTATAAACATGTATAAACAAACAGCAAGGAAGTACCTAAGGGTAATGTATAACCTTAGTGTATGTAATTTTGTGGTCGGAAGTGATCTTTCGAGGGAGGACCGCAAGGGCAGATGCCCAGGCCTCGTGAGCATCGTCTCATAGAGCTGCATGACTTTGTCCACCTGCAACTGATAGATATCCTGCAGGGCTCCAGTTGTGGCCTGGTGGATTCTCATGACAAATGCAATGGCTTATATAGTTTGATATAGTCTAATAAAGTTTGATATATACAGTTTAACATTGTTTGATATAGTCTGATAAAGCTTGATACAAACAGTTTAACATTGTTTAATATTGTCTAATAAAGTTTGATATTTACAATTTAACATTGTTTGATATAGTCTGATAAAGCTTGATACAAACAGTTTAACACTGTTTAATATTGTCTAACAAAGTTTGAGATATACAGTTTAACATTGTTTAATATTGTCTAATAAAGTTTGATATATACAGTTTAACATTGTTTGATATAGTCTGATAAAGCTTGATACAAACAGTTTAACATTGTTTAATATTGTCTAATAAAGTTTGAGATATACAGTTTAACATTGTTTGATATAGTCTGATAAAGTTTGATATATACAGTTTAACATTGTTTGATATAGTCTGATAAAGCTTGATACAAACAGTTTAACATTGTTTAATATTGTCTAATAAAACTTGACATATACAGTTTAACATTGTTTAATATTGTCTAATAAAGTTTGATATATACAGTTTAACATTGTTTGATATAGTCTGATAAAGTTTGATATATACAGTTTAACATTGTTTGATATAGTTTGATAAAGCTTGATACAAACAGTTTAACATTGTTTAATATTGTCTAATAAAGTTTGAGATATACAGTTTAACATTGTTTGATATAGTCTAATAAAGTTTGATATATACAGTTTAACATTGTTTGCTATAGTCTGATAAAGCTTGATACAAACAGTTTAACATTGTTTAATATTGTCTAATAAAGTTTGAGATATTTTTGCATTGTCTAATATTGTCTGATAAAGCTTGATATATACAGTTTAACATTGTTTAATATAGTCTAATAAAGTTTGATATATATTTGTACACAGTTTAAATTCAATATTGTCTACCAAAGCTTGATATATACAGCTTAACATTGTTTAACATAGTCTGATAAAGTTTGATATATACAGTTTAACATTGTTTAATATAGTCTAATAAAGTTTGATATATATTTGTACACAGTTTAAATTCAATATTGTCTACCAAAGCTTGATATATACAGCTTAACATTGTTTAACATAGTCTGATAAAGTTTGATATATACAGTTTAACATTGTGTAATATTGTCTAATAAAGCTTGATATATACAGTTTAATATTGTTTAAAATATTGTCTAATAAAGCTTGATATATACAGTTTGACATTGTTTAATATTGTCGAATAAAACTCGATATATACAGTTTAACATTGTTTAATATTGTCTAATAAAGCTTGATATATACAGTTTAATATTGTTTAATATAGTCTAATAAAGTTTGATATATACAGTTTTACATTGTTTAATATTGTCTAATAAAGCTTGATATATACAGTTTAACATTGTTTGCTATTGTCTAATAAAGCTTGATATATACAGTTTAATATTGTTTAATATAGTCTAATAAAGTTTGATATATACAGTTTAACATTGTTTAATATTGTCTAATAAAGTTTGATATGTACAGTTTAACATTGTTTAATATAGTCTAATAAAGTTTGATATATACAGTTTAACATTGTTTGATACAGTCTAATAAAGTTTGATATATACAGTTTAACATTGTTTAATATAGTCTGATAAAGCTTGATACAAACAGTTTAACATTGTTTAATATTGTCTAATAAAGTTTGAGATATACAGTTTAACATTGTTTAATATTGTCTAATAAAGCTTGATATATACAGTTTGACATTGTTTAATATAGTCTAATAAAGTTTGATATATACAGTTTTGCATTGTCTAATATTGTCTAATAAAGCTTGATATATACAGTTTAACATTGTTTAATATAGTCTAATAAAGTTTGATATATATTTGTACACAGTTTAAGTTCAATATTGTCTAACAAAGCTTGATATATACAGCTTAACATTGTTTAACATAGTCTGATAAAGTTTGATATATACAGTTTAACATTGTTTAATATTGTCTAATAAAGTTTGATATATACAGTTTAATATTGTTCAATATTGTCTAATAAAGCTTGATATATACAGTTTAACATTGTTTGATATTGTCTAATAAAGCTTGATATATACAGTTTAACATCGTTCAATATAGTCTAATAAAGTTTGATATATACAGTTTCACAGTGTTTGATATAATCTTACAAAGCTTGATATATACAGTTTAACATTGTTCAATATGGTCTAATAAAGTTTAAAAAATACAGATTAAGATAGTTTACGAGAGTCTCAAGTTTGTTATAGTTCGTAATATATTGGCTTAATGTAGTTTATGTTATAATTGGACATACAATTGAGACTAGTGCTTGGTCTACTTGGTTGCATGTTAATAGTCTGATTCGAAAACCCATGAAATCCCTCAACCGCTTCAAGCTCGATCAGTGAATCGCCGCATGAATATATTCCGTGAGAAATCCTCGCTCGGCATCAGCAGTTACTGAGTCAAAAAGTTGTTCTACTCGGTGTTTGATTCATATACTACTGTATAAAATCTTTGTCTTTATCCATGTGTTTGATTTGTTTTGATTTAGTACTGTATGTTTACCGACGTTCGTAGAATCAAAGGATGAACCAGGAATGGCTCAGTTCAAGTGCTTCCATTGATCGGACCTCTCCCAGGGCTCCTCGTATTTGGAGTGCATCTGGTTGTCATCAAAGTACTTCATGATCGCTTCCTGGATGGCGTGAAGTGGGCTTCAACAGCGGTCCAACAGCGCAACATCGACACGAACCACTGACTGTGGGTCCTTCAGCTTCGGATTGCCTTCACGAGGAACTTTCAGTCCAGGGAACAGGTCATTCAGAAGTCCCTGGAAGAGTGGGACATCCTGCCACCAAGCACAGCACGATGCTGCATCGTCCAAAAATCCACCGATGTCAGATATGAGTTCCATTCCAAGCACTCACCAAGGCTTATTCCTGCTTCACGAACTTGGGCATGTTCCTGAGATCGTAAGTGAAGTTGGAGCACAAAAGCAATCACACAAAAGGAGCAACTGGAGCTGCTGATGTCAGTTTGACAAAATCCAAGGGTCGTAATCCATGCAACAGGTTGTAATCACTGGCTGCGATGCACCTGCAGACTTCCCACAAGCACTAAATGCCGAGTCTCATGTCACGCAGAGCTCGCATCAACACCTGACGCAGTGTCCGACTGTCCAACACTGCAGCTGTGACCCGCTTACCTGTGCTTGCAGCTATGCTTAAGTGGCACTGCTTAAGTGGCACTGCTTAAGTGGCATCAGTCTCACCACTGTGACAGTGATGGTGACTTGATACCATGGTCTCCTGCCTTGTCCTCTGGGAGGTCTCCTGCTGCTCGCTTCAGGTCACCAGCCATCACCAGGACGGATTTCAAAGCGCGCAGCTTGAAATCCTTGGACAGCGCTTGTCAGCTGCAGTGTTTCAACTGCTGAAAACATCCAAAATGGGATGAGAAGCACAATGGCGTCTTGTCCGGATGCAAATCTGAAGCAACAAAATGCTGTCTGCCAATACTATCTTGTTTCGGTTTGTTTTTTCGAATTCAATGTACTTTACTGTATGGGCGCAGTAGGCGGTGTCGCCCTACAAACATTAATTTCCCACATGGCACCATGCATCTGCAAGTGAACCTGAAACAGCAAGAACCCTTAATTGGCCATGTCAGGAAATGCACTCATTTTCATGTGAAGCGCATCCAGATTCAATCTGCTGCCAAGAATCGTAGTGGTACTGTTTTGAGAGCTGACCCTGCGATAAAGCATACAGCACAGTCATCTTCTTGGCCAGGACCTGTCAGAGAACTGCTCCAGTTTGACCATATACACCTTGCTCTGCTTTCTTAGGCCTTGCAAACACTGGCAAACTGTATTTTTTGAGCTCCAAATAATTAAATATGAAAAAAATTCTCCTCCAAATATGAAAAAAATGTCTCAAGATGTCTCCATCTCACTGCTTTCGCCGCCTTTGCCATATTGAAGCCCTCAGACATCAGCATGTTCTCACCTTATAGATCCCATGGTGGGTTAGGTCGCTGTATGTCCATGAAAATGGTCACCATTTTTTTGCGAAGTCGAAGGCGCTTCACGTGCAATTGAGCTTGGAACAAATCATGAGCAAGTCGGGCACAATCATCGTCACAGGCCTAAAAAGCGCCTGGGAACAGCTCTTTCGGACAGCCAGGCAATGCAGAAGCGACTTGCAGAAGTCCGAAAATTCAACATTTAAGAATCTTTTTAGAAATGAATCTTAAATTTACCAAATAAACCCAACAATCGGCCTTCAAGTTGTCAGGCAGCTCGGATCGTCCAGCATAGCCAGGGTTCATGGTGATGAAGTAACCTTGTTTTCTGTACAGTTGTACTCACCACTCCTTTCAAACTCTTCATGCCTTCATATGCTCTGAGGATAACACCGATGGTCGTTTTCAGAGCAACGTCTCTGCCAAGCATCTCAACTGTTTTCTTGCCACCCTGGAACAAGAGTCATCTTGCACACATTCTGAGGTGCAATGTTCTAACTTTGTGTCGCGAAACTGTGGCACTCCAGGATACAATCAATATCTCCAGAACATGATTTTTCTTTCGCTACTCACAAACACGACTTGTATTTATCTACACAAACGCTCCTAAGACCCACACTACCGTTTAATATTTTGCATCTTGGGGATTCCACAAAGGAAAAGCCAAGGCAGGTGCATTGAGTCCATTCTGAATGGTCTTGATCTGGGCAGCCACCACGGACAACACCTGCGCAGCAGATGACTTCGCCAAGCCAAGGGAGATCAGATGTCGAATTTATTGCCTCAACATTGATGCGGTTGAACTCATCGAAGCAACCCCAGAATCCTGCAGGCTGGGCACAATGCTGTCAACTTAACAAGTACCGGAGATATCCTCATCTCTCAACCTTTCCAAGAACAAAGTGATGCATGCTTGACGAGACCCTGTGACTACATCTAACCACATCTAACCATCGAATCCACTCCAGCGCGACCGTCCTGTCTCTGACAGACCACTGAAGATCACTCCCATGGCCCGGAAATCCAAGCCATCTCCGCAGTTCGTCACCACGCAGGAAATGGCCAAACTCTTTGCCAAGTCCTGATCGCATCGACATGTCGCGATAGCGAGTTGTGCCATCAATAACCAGGGATAGTTTTTCATCACGTCTTTATTGTCGATAGCTAGCTACCATAGTGGATCAATACCTCAGTAGCTCCAGGTGAAGAATGTTCTTAGCTTCGGAAAAGAATTTACTAGCGATTTGTCTTTCCGGAGGCATGAAAGCCAGAAATCCTTCCGATTTGATGATATCTGTGTTCCATGTTGACCCAGCCTATCTTTGTGTAGTGACTTGCGAGCAGGAGTATCTCAGACTGTATGGTGAAAAGCGGGTTTGCAAAATCACATAGGTCAAGCCGCTTCGGGTAAGCACTATTTGGCCCCGAGTCTTTCATTGTCACAACATTTTACAACTTGGGCCAGAAGAAGGCAAGAATTGCTTGGAACATCCGAATCTATGTCTGATCGCGTGGTACTGACTAGAAGGTGTAACATCTGAATGACTTTATCCCGACTGCAATTTATTTCTTCTCATCAATGGCCCGAGACGAAAAGGACCATTTTCGAAGGTCAAAGTTCTTGTACCCTAACATTCCAGCAAGAAATGGAATAGCAGAATACTGCGTGACAGGATCTTTGTGTACCATGAAGTAGCCACCTTTTACATGTTTGGGAAGGGACACCTTGTGACACCTGGCCCCTTTCGCCCGGCGCCCGCGCGTCCTTCACAGTCTCAGTCTTCCCAGTTCCTGCAGGACCCGCCGGGGCGCCGCCCATGTTGAAGGTCAGAGCCGTGGTCAAAGTCATCACCTGAGAGGGTCACGTGCTATCCATGTGAGCCCTTAAGCAACCCTTCCTTTGACAGACCCAAATCCCGCCAGAAACTTCAACTTCAAGAATCGATACCTTTCCGGTGTGGCATGGCTGGTGTTTTGGTTGGGGGAAGGGATATGGAGGGATTACCGGGTTTCTCCAGCTTTCCCAGCCAAGGTGCACATCGATCTGTCAGTGGCGTGATGACCAGGCGACCATTCAACCCCTGCGCCAAAATCTGACACTGCTTTTGCCAAAAACTCTTCAACACACGTGTGTGTTTCTCAAAATAGGGGTCCCTCAAATCATCCAATATTAATCATTTCTAGTTATAAACCATCCATTTTTGGGGTCCCCTATTTTGAGAAACCACCATATGGGTGTTTCTCAACATACTGGACCCGAAAAATGGGTTGGTTTAGGATTAAAACTGATTAAATATTGGATGATTTGGGGGTACCCCTATTTCAAGCAATCACCATATTATGTTCATGAACGATCATGCAAATACTCCAACCATCTCTATGATGATAAATTTTCATACAATATTTCGCCAATCTTATGCACACACCCATGTCAGTTGAGAAAGTACGAATGCTACTTGACCTCAAATTCTCATCTGATCATCCCGGTGTGCCTGGTACTCGTAGCAGTACTTGAGCTGGCCAGTGCATTGTCGAATGGCCACCTGGGCATCTCAGAGTTGCACTTCTCACGTTCTCCGTCGAATCCCGAGAGTCCGGCATCATCCATCTTTCGATCCCAGTAGAATCGAAGCCTGCCGCTTGCAATGTCTGAAGGCACTCGACTACAGTATCCCTATCATTTGTATAGAGCCTGTGTAGGATAGATCAAAGAAGCTCAAAACAATTACAATCGTTGGCAATCTACCTTCAATGCTCACTTTGTAGGATATAGTAGTTACAGTGTCATATCCGTTTAAATCTATGCATGGCCCCAGATCAACAACATCATTCCCAACATTTGGCCATCTCAGGATCCTTCTCCTTGTGCTTGTGACCAACTTGCTTATGTGAGGAAGCATAGATTCATCAGTCAGAGGCATACTGCTTCCAAGTCACTGGGATTCCCAGGCAAACTCCTCCTTGTTCAAGATGCCTTGGCGTACAGCACACAGCCAGCAGTGCACACAACCCCTTCAACAACTGCCCGGTCAACTCCCTGCTGTTCACACCGCCAGGATCGGACCACAATTTACACAATCTCGTCTTGTAGAGTAGACATCAACCAAGTTGACCATTGTGAACCATCGATCAAACCGAACTTGCTGCTATCCACTGCTCTTCTTGCTGACATCTCACTGTCTCGCACGAAGCGGTCAACGATATCTCGAGCGTGAACATCCAAGATGATCAAGGTATTGACCTTCAAATTTTGGAAACAAGCCTACTCTTTGAGCGTTGGAAAACTCTGAGATGACTCCAAGTCATGCTCTCTATTGGCTGATTCATTCCGTCCAACAAGCAAGCATATTGGTGTCCCTTTAAGGCTAAAATGGGGGCACCTTCTTCCGCTGCAACTTGTTGATAGGAGAGCGAACAAACGCGACCAAATCCTGCATCCAATAGTCAAAGTCACAAGACTTGTACATGTTCAACATGCACATGATTTAAATGGCTATGGGTCAATATTAACCAGCCAACTAATGGGGGATTTCCACCAACAATATAAGGGAAAACAATGGTTAATGACAGGGGAACCAGGGGTACGGGGTTTCGACCCATAGCCAAATCTATTGAATCACTTGGGTCAAAACTGAACGACAGTCTTGGGGGATCTCGATGCACCAGGACGATATGAAAGCCTTGCCATGCGTCGTCCTGGACTTGTTGGTTCTCTTTCTTCAGCTCGTTCTTCATGGCATTCTTATCTCCTTCTGCCACCTTTCTGAAGGCATCCTGCAGACAGAGTTTTCCAACAGTTTTAACTTCTTTGATCAAGTGTGTCTACGTGTATCTTGTGTTTTAATGGGTCAAAAGCAGTACCTGTGAAAAAACACAAACACTAGCAGTGGAAATGGATAAATGATATACTCAATGTCGAGTGCCAGTTGCGGAAGCAGCTCGCCCCAATCTACTCCTGCACCGACCCCAACTGACAGGGGCTCCTCTACCTGCCAAGTCCACCAAATCTGAGTACCCAGGATGGCCACCATGCCAATGTAGTTCTGGATCCACTCCATCCGCTCCTTGCTCGAGCAATACCAGAACAACTTAGAAACACTTATATGTATGTGCATTTATATGTGTATATTGATATATACGCACAAAGAAAAACATCCCTTGCATCAGCTGGTGAAAAGGACTTCAAATGATGCAGGATGATCATGATGATGACAAAATTACCACGGACTAGAATACCACGGAAAACAACCAACCAGAAATGTTTGTGGCACCACTCTGGCGGCTATAGTTGCTACAACCGTGCTTAGTTGGAAGTTGCTACAACATGATCACACTCTGTGAATTCGAAAGACTTCTGAGCTTCGTGCTTGAGATGCATAGTAGTACACCTGGCAGCTGCGCAGAGAGATGAAAAAGCAAAAAAGACAAACTGCATTACATTTTTGTGTAACCGCAACAAGCAGTTTTGCTCAACAAATGGCAGGTTGCACGCAACTTGCTGGTTTTTCAGCGCATAAAAAACCATTAGGTTGAATTTGAAGCCACAATGAAGTCAAGGTGAGCCAAGCGGCGGCAGCTTTGGAGATTCTTTGAAGGGTGTCTTGCATCTGCTCATCGACCGTCAGCATCCTCAGAGGCACATGTGTGGCATCGCGGCTTGCAGATTCAACTGCTCAAACACAACACAATGACTTGAGTCTGACTTGAGATCTTGGGGGCAATGCCAATCTTCAACAGCTCCTTCGGCCTGTTTTGCAGGGCATGACTTGTGGACACTCGGAGAATGATGTGTGTGTGTGTTGCTTCCATGGTAGCTTCAACGGAGGACAAGGCTAGACAAGTCCTGACCTTCTGCGCTTGGTGAAAGCGGAAATGCTCCCCTTCGTCAGAGTACATGCCCACCACCGTCTGCCAAGCGGACACTGCCACTGGTGATGCATTTGTGTTCACAGAGTGATGCATTTTTGACCATAATTCTCCACTAGTTACCACGACCATCCATGGTTTGGACTGCCTTGCCGCGGCTGAATTCCAAGGTCTTGCAGTTGTCAAAGAGCTTGAGCCTGCCATCAGATCAAAGAACCCTCAGCTGCACCCCTCAGGTTGGCAAGATCGTGCCGGCAAGACATGTGCGGCTGGACAGCCTGGGTCGAAGAGCTTTGCTGGACAAGGTGCAAAGTTGGGAAATGTTGGGAAATGTTGGGAAATGTTGGGAAATTTGGATAACTGGTGAATCAAGAAATTGACTCACTCTGGTCTTTTCCCAAAATCAGAGCTCCTATGCTTGGTTTCCCCTACAATGAACCTAGATCAGTCTTATGTATTGCATGTTTGCAGGGTTCAAGATGTTTGAAACCTCAAAAGAGCATCAAAAATTGCATCCTTGAAGTTGAAATCAGTCATTTTGGTGGCCAAATGGAGCGATCAGTGCCTGAGCATCGCTGGTGCCCAGAATGCTGAGAAGTTCATCATCCGAGATCAGATAGAACCGGGGAAAGGCTGACCGCTTCGTATCCAAATAGTCCTGCCAAATGGTTGGCAAAGGAATGCGTGAGATGAATGTGATAAACCCCCAGCCAACAGCTTAGTTGGAATGGCATCTGAAGTGCTCGTTCGCAAGGTGCGGTCCGTCAGAGATTTTTGAATCCTTGGCAAGCGACAAAAGCAACAAAGAACTGCCACAAACACGACTGAACCCACAATGTGAGCATGGCATGTGAGCATGGCATGCCATGGGCTAAGTATGACACCTGTCAAATTCTGAAGTCAAGCCCTTAAACTCTTCAAGGCGCCCATCCTGGAGAGAAGCACAGTTACCTGGAGTCTTTGAGTGGCCGAGAACCTGCAAAAAACGGGGTAGAGTCAACAAGCCCGACAAAGTCCGATGCAAATTCGTGAAGAATCTTGGAAGTCCTGGCAGCATGAGGAGATCACCTGGGGCGAGGCCTCAGGAGGTGCGATTCTTCAAGCCACTTCCTGATATCTTGAGAGATTACCAAGAGCCCTTGGCACAATCAGTTTCTGGTTGGGAGATGTCTTGGCAGCAGGTTCTGACATCCCAAAGCACAAACCCACAACAGCCAATCGGGTCCACCACTCGACTCTATGGATTGGTTTTCAAGCGTTCTTTGTCCGAATTAGTGCCATGGCAAATGCAAACCACGCCTGCGTCGTCTGCATGATCTTGACATAGTTCTTGTGGCATCTGCCAAACCTGGTCGCTCAAACAATTGCGACATACCCACGCTTGTTTCCTCACAGCATCACTAAGTACAGAACTGCTTTGCTTGCTCCGGAAGCTGCATACTGATGTCCTGAAGGCTCATAGACATTCCCAGCTCATGGCTAACAGCTTTTACAAAAAAGCAAACGCGGCACCCGCAAATCAGGCGGCAAGCCGCACGTCTTCTGCCAAGCCAAGGCACTTCAGAGTCAAGGAAAATGCTCTCCAAATACATCCATTTCCTAGGCAGATCACTCCGCACTACACTGGAAGGCTAGGGATTTGCAGCTTGGTGGGAATATTTGCAAATGCAAACCTCATCTGAGGGTAGCTCCTTTGCAGCACCATCCATGCATCAAAGACCTAGTAGAACCACTACGAATTCCAGAGCTCAGGATGAGAATGACTCATAGTGACTCTCAGTCTTTTGTGCAAATTCACCTCACTCACCACAGAGAGGTTCTTTTCCCAGCGCTTGATGGTATCCAACCTCAAGAGAATGGCAGTTCAGCATGAGAGATCGAAAATGTCTGAAGGATTTGCTGAAGAAATTCTTTGGGAAAATCTCCATTCTCAGGTGATCGCAGCTTCAGCGCGTACTTGGAGGAACTCATAGATTGCAGCGTTAGCACGTGATCATCCAGCGTCTGTTTCCTGGCCAAAGAATATGCGGACACGGTCGGTTTCTCGTTGCCAAACTTCGCCGAGCTGCATCTCTTCATTTGGCAATAGAACGTAGCCTGGCGAGAAGGTCACATTCTCTTGCCAGATGTCTGTTCCTTCATATCAAAATTTGCAAAGGTCCTGTCCACAATCTGAAACCCATCATCTTTAGCTGCTAAACCATCAACTCTCGAGGTGTTGGTGGGACTCCCTGAGAGACTTCTTCAAATTCTTGATGTCTCCCTCTAGTTCTACTTTTCTAAAATAACACCGTGCAACCCGACCTCTTGGATCCGAAGGTGTGCCCTTGTACCTGCAAGAAATGAAGCAACACAGCAGTTCACTTCATCTGAAGGTCGTGGAGATCATGCGTTGCATCCAAGGTTGACCTTCCAAGAAAGAATCCGCTCAACAGAGAAACTCAAAGACACAAACCTGGTGAATTTTCAATTTGAACGGCGCACGGCTTGATCCCCAAAGTCATGTTCCGCCAAGTGCTGTCGATCTGGCAGAAGAAATTGTTCAAAGTGTGCTGTCGTTCATGCAAGGCACTGCTTCAAGGTCCCACCTTGGCGAGCTCGCTTTCGATCTTCAGCTCATTCTGGGCCTCGAAGAAAGCATGCAAGATGCGACAAGCTTTGGAAGTTCAATCTACATGCATGTGTACATATATGTATATATACGTTTATGTTATATATATATATATATGTGTGTGTGCATATTTTGTCTATTCATTTTGTCGATTCATTCATTCATCGATCTGTTTATTGATACATTCAATCTTGCCACGCCAATGCATGAAAACCTGCTAGCAAGCGGCTGTGACCACCAGCTCATTGACTTCATCTGGAAATCGGTGTAGCTGCATTGCGAAGACTGCATTCAAGGTCATCTTCTTGATGTCAAAGTCTTCCTCAGAGAAAGTCCACAACAAAGTGCTTCTTCTAAAGAAAGCTTGCAGAAAAATTTGTCTTAAACTGAATTATGAGAAAATCTTATACGCCTTATTCAGAAAGCCAGAAAGCTCTTATAAGTCTTAATCATAAAGCCTTATAAGTTATAAGCCTTATTTGTAAGTCTTCATTCAGCAGCATCAAGGCATCACGGGATCCCTCAGCTGCTGACGCTTTCAACTTCTGCCAGAGTCATCAGCTCTTCCCAGTGACCTTTTCGGATGGCGTCGCTCTTCAGCTGTTGGATCAAGGGAACTCCAGCCTGTTGGAGCAGGGGCGTCACATGCGTCACATGCGTCAGAGAGGTTCCCCCCTGCAAAAAGGAAGCTCACGAGTGAGCTCCACTGGCCTTGAAAGAGGTCACAACCTCCTCCAACTTTTGGAAAGTTGGGAGTTCACCCAGTTCTTTCTGCTCCTGGAACAACTAAGCTGTGGAACAAGAAATCGGAATCAGATCGGTATGAATCAAAACCCTAGTGCAGTGCCAGGTTGAAATGTTGAATTACACGATCGCAAGGTGCTACAAGCTTTCTTTAGATAAGTGTCTACACATCTACATATATGCTGGGCATATCTGCAGTGAACATCTTTAGTCATGTTTGCATATATGTTAATATTAGATAAAATTGCTTCAGTGGTGCAAAAGTGCGAAAGATATCGAAAGATGTACAGACTGTGATGAGATAACATGACATTCCTCTCAAAGACTTTCACCGGCGACATGCGAACGGTGTGATGAGCCGCTGTGGGACACTGAATCGACCCCCGTGGTCCCTGCGAGGCGACCTGTGAAAATCGCTTCGCAACTGCTGCTTCGGATGGCACCCAACGTGAGAGATACTGTGTGAAGGGATGAGTTCAGCTGATCTTACCCGAGCACCATCAACGAAAGCTGGTCCTGGAGAGGAGACCCTTCTTGAGAGTCCCGTGGCCAAAATTGGTCGAGAGGATGGGTCCAAGCAAGGATAAAGGTGGGAAAGCTTTCGTCAATTTCTGGTGGATTCTAAGAGGACTTTGGAAGAGTTTGAGAAGCCACCGGTCGCCGTGCGATTCATATGTCATGTATCTCAAAAAACTTAGAGAAGGTCAAGCAGAGAGCATGGTGTCAACTGCCACGCAGAATTCCCTATGACAAGGTGGTGAAAGCCATCAAGGTCGTCTTCCCCGAAGGCCAATGTCAACAAGGGCAACAAGGGCCAGAGACCTGTTCCAAAGGTGGACCACTTCGAGTCGTACTCAGAAGTGCGACGCAGAATGCAAGAGCAGAAGAATTGCGGGGGACCCGAGGCACAAGGCAAAGACTGGAGAACATTACACTACTTCAAGCAGGGAAGCATTGAGGCCATCAAAGCAAGAATGAAGTGTCACCGCAAAAGATAAGGTCATTGGAAGCCAAATATCTATTTACATGTCCTCACCCACTTTGACTTTTTGCAGTTGATAGCAGCTGCAGTCTCCTTGGGCATTCGCCTTACCTGTTTGTCGAAGTCTTCTGCACCCTTGGTCAAAGCGCTGATGTCAAACTTGGTCCAAAGCGCCTCGGGGAACGACAGCAGGAAGGACGTCAGCAAAAATGCTTCTGGATGATGGGAACCATGAGTTTTATATCAAACTCTATGGTGAACACCATAGTATCGTTTTGTCTTGACCGTAAAAATGGTGGATATCATGTATACCAAGCGTGTCATTTTTGATATTACCAACCAAATGAAGCGGGATGATAGGGGTTCATTGCAAGGGATCGATATGACAAATGAGACATCCGAGGAGCAGCTTTCCATCTCTATTTTGGAATGGTTTGGCAAAGGGCAAAGTCTGCTATGGCTATTTGTTTCGTTTGTGTAATTCTACGCTTTGTTTTTAGTAATTCCCAGCCTATTTGCTTCATATCATCTTCTGCGACTACAAATTCTCAACAAGGCCACTCTGTGGTCCGGACATTGCTGAATTCGTTCACCATGGAGCTGTGATCGATGTAGACCTTGTAGATCTGCTGCAAAAGTCTCAGATCCTTCGAGGAGCTTCAGAAAAGACATTCGAGGCCAAGGCAAGTTGTCGAAAATGGTGGCTGAAAAAGCATGAAAAAAAGAAGCCGAGATGATAGCAGATGAATAGATGAAGAGCATCTTTCGCCAAAAAGTAGTTATTCGTGCAATGAATGCAATGATGTGATACTCTGCGATGCAGCAGCCCACAATCGTCGATCGTCCTTTTCGAGCTGGAGCAACTCTGGATAGGTCTGGATGGGCAGGTTGAAGAGGGTTTGGGCTTTCACCAAGTCCTCTCAAAAACAGAAGCAAATCTGATCAGATCTGTGGAAAATCTGCTTCCCTGGCCTTTTTTGGCAAGCGCTGGGTATGCTAGGTTTGCTAAGATGTTTTTTCAAAATTCTGAGATTCGTAACTAAATCAAAGCTGGCAGGGTGTCAGTATGTCACTAGCGGCCCGGTGAACTGCATTGAGCAAATGCATATTGTAAATTCCAAGCACTTGTGGAGTGTCCTCACGTTTCCGCTGGAACTGTTTGACATTGATGTCATACTTCTTCATGAGTTCCTTGGTCCCAACAAGTTCCAAGAAGTGCCCCAGGAGTCCCAAGAATTCACAAGAAGACCCAGGAAGTCCCAAGAAGTCCCAGGAAGTCCCAGGAAGTCCCAGGAAGTCCCAAGAAGTCCCAAGAAGACCCAAGTCTGCCAAGTCGTTGCAGGGACAACCCTCTTGGAATTGGCACAGTGCGGAAGGCTTCTGTGTGTTGCTGGCAAGGCTCTACTCCCTCTTCCAGCGAGACGTCGGAGCCAGGTCCCTCCTTTTTGAAGACCTCGGCAGAAGAAGCTATGGCAAAAGACAAATGAAGGATTACTGTAGCACCTGTCCACATTCTACTTATACTTAGTAACACTGCTAGATAGGATCAATGGTAGCCTACTGTGTCACTTTCGTTCAAACGGTGGTCGAAAAGCCAGAACGAGTGTCACACAGACAACCTGGGTACCCAAAACTTCCCAGAAAGAGATCTCCCAGAAAGAGATTCCGACCGAAGCTGTAAACCATTGAGATGACAAAGTCGTAGAGGAAAGGATTGTCCCGCCTGTAAAAGCTCCTTGCACTCGGTCGAGAAATCCTTCACCTGCGGGAGCAGAAGCCATGGACGAAATCAAAACGTCTTCCGAAGCGACCCGGTGCAGATATTGGTTCTGGTTGGAGCAGAGCAGAGCTGAGGAAAATCTAATCTAGTGATTTGACTGGCACCCACCCTGCCATACCATGGCACCTACCGTTCCATACCCTGCCCCTGTAACTTGTCCGCTCCTGCTCCTGTGTGACTTGAGAGAAATGCTCTTTCACCTCAATGGTCACTCTTCGAGCAACGTGACAAGAGAGCGCAATGCCAGTGCAGCACAGTAATGCCTTTTGCAATGCTAGTCATGGCTAAGGACTTGCCGTGAGCAACCAGCATCATTGAGAGCCGTCTATCAACTGCCATTAACCTCATTATGGACCACTATTGACCAATATCACCTTACATCAACCACTGGTCCCAGCGATGTCATTGATCATCCACGAATAATCAGCACCTGGGCTACCCACTCTGACCATGCGCCGGTCTTTCGTCAGAGCTTCGTCCTGCGAAGCTCTGTGGTGCTTTTGTCTGTTGATTCGTGGTCAATGAAGCACCACAGACATGGTTGAGTAGTCAATACTTCACAACAATGGCCACAGTACCAATGGTTTGCGGTATTGACAATGGCATATCTGGGTGAGCAACGGTGCTTAATGCTTGATTCTTGGCTATTTTGTGCTTCATGATCGTTAAGACCATGGGATAATAGTCAACTTCAGTGACAGACAGGTGTCCTTGAGCAAGCGCCACATTTCAGTCAGAGCCTTGGCGTCTTCGTATTCCTGGGCGGCACTTGAAGCTGCTGAGCCCACTGCTTTCTGACATTCCACGGCTGCAGAAGATCCCGAAATGACAATGAAAATATGAGTCGATATGAGTCGATCGATCGACTACATATGTATATATATATATATTATTTACATTTATATAAGTATATATGCATATTTTTTTTCTGATGTGCAGCAACTGTCGAGAATGGGACTTGTCAAACCACTCAGAATTTGTGGCCTGAACATCGTACTGGCAGTTGTACAGCTCGAGCGTGCGATAACGTTCTCGAACATCCTGGGAAATGGAACGGTCACTGCCCGGGCTTAGTTCAAACAGGGATCTTTACATTTATGATTTTCTTTGCAGCCAAACAATATTCAAAGCCAAAGGTCAATCAAACAACGCCATGTAAGAAACTGGAGGATGCAATGTGCAGTCCACTTCTTGACACTAGCTTCTTGCCGCTAGACTTCGTATGCGTCGGATTCAGTCAATCACAAGCATGCACGGCAAGCTTGCAGTAAAAAGGGATCAAGCACAGTAAATATATCCTAAGCTGTTTCATTGCATTGTGTCCTGCATTCTGAGCTCCATGTCCATGGAAACCGCCAGAATCTTGGAGATGATGCTGAGGATGAATTTCCTGGCAAAAATGGCAGATGTAAGTGTCAGGAGGGCCCTTGTGCATGGCAAACGCAAACAAGCCCCAGGGACAACTTGTCCAACGAGTCTGGCGTTTCTTGCAGGTCATCCTCAGCTGAGGGCTTAAAGGCATCAAGCCCAAACAACTGGGGACACAGTGGAAGAACTTGGAACACATCTTGGAAGAATTTCATTGGCTCGCAACACTTGCATCCACTGCATCACTTGCACCACTTGCATCACTTACACCACTTGCATCACTTGCATCACTTGCATCATTTGCACCATTTGCATCACTTGCATCTGCAAACTTTCAGGGGTTCGTGCTCGGAATTCTGTGATCTCTGACTGAATCCTCGTGAGATCCTCACAAGATCAGCCCAAGCAGCTCCGTGGCAAGTGACCGTTCTATTGGAAACAAAAACCTGAGGCTGCTTCAGGATATTGTTTTTGTCGCTGCCCAATGATTGTAGAATGTCAACTCAAAAAAAGACGTCAAGCATGCCTGGTTGGTGGTTTAAACCCCTGTGAAAAATACTAGTCAACGAACCAATCAAATGCTGTTGCCCGGGCCCGTGTTTCGGGCCTTGTAGGCCAGCTGGCGCAAGATGTCACCATATCCAGCCACCCAATCCATGGCCTGCGTGTCAACATCACATTCCGCAGCAATATGATAGTGTCTCAAAATAGGGGCACCCCCAAATCATCCAATTTAGTAACCCTTTACGATACTAAACCAAGTATTTTTGGGGTCCCCTATTTTGAGAAAGCACCACATCGACCACGGAAGCAGAACACAAAGTAGAACACCCAGAGTGAACTATATGCCAGCCCTCAACTGCACCACCACTGGTGAGCGAGTAAAGCCAAAGTTGACCGTTCTGTGTCTGTGCTTAGCCAGGCTTTTGGCAGAAAAGGTTAGTTTACCAGCTCCAAAACAAGATGAAACACGAAAGTTGCCTCTTGTGCCTGTAAAAAACCAGGTTGAAATCATC
The DNA here is from genome assembly GCA_009767595.1 of Symbiodinium kawagutii. Taxonomy (NCBI): domain Eukaryota; class Dinophyceae; order Suessiales; family Symbiodiniaceae; genus Symbiodinium; species Symbiodinium kawagutii. The sequence goes on along the minus strand of VSDK01017774.1, from coordinate 26,344 downwards.
ATTGGGTTCATCAAATTTGAGCAGCAAACAACATCACGACTTTTGATCGCACATACTTAGATCACACGGCTGCGCCGCACCTGTGTTCTGATGGCTGCAACAATGGAGGTGCAGTCGATCCTCACGAAGCCAATGTCCTGTGAATCTGCTCGAGTTTCAGCATGCTTCAACTGACGGATGGAAGCCGTGCTGAAACGTTCCCCGACATGGCACCAAGGTGCAGTCAACTCGGTAAGGAAGCAAATACTTTGTAAATCCTCTGGTTGAATGTCTGATCATTGAAACTTAACTTCGCTGCAGCTACAGCTAAACACTCGTTTTGCAAGCAATGGAGAGAAAATACTACAGTACATGACATGATAACATTGCACTACACTGCACTACGTTACGTTATATACACTGCTCTGTATTACGTTACACTACACTACACTGTGTCATATTCCGTTTCATTCCATTCCGTTCCATTGCACTGCACTACAATGCAGCACCTATCATTATATTGTCTACATTACATTGAATCATATCATATTACATGAGGTTACACTACAGAACATTGCATCAGATCAGTAATGTTGCATCACGTCACATCACATCCGCACTTATACACATACGCAGATACTTAACATTACACAATCCTACACTAGAGAGTATTGCATGACGTCACATTACATAATAACTGCATTCAGAACAAATATAACACAGGTAGCATGCACAAAGACATATACACCATACATACATCGTGTAACATAAATGAACGCAATGCAACCTAACATAACATGCATAACATGCATGACATACATAAGAATAGCACACATGAAGTGAGTAACATACCATAGGACCGTAGGATATAACGACACAACAATTGAAAAAATACTACAATAGAATACATAGATAGATATGGATGTTTCTCAAAATGGGGGACCCCCCCGATCATCTAATATTAACCATAGTGATAAATCATCCATTTTGGGGTGTCCCTTATTCTGAGAAACAGCAATAGATTCTATAGACATACAGTAGAATATTCTGAGAAACAGCAATAGATTCTATAGACATACAGTAGAATATTGGTTTTCCAGTTGGTTTTATCCAGTAGAATATTGTAGAATACTGTACTTTAGAATCTCTAGAATAGTACACAGCATTATCACTTCACAGACCAAGTGGCGACTTGGTTCATCCTAGACCAACACAGATTTTTGGACGGGCATGGAGGCCCTTAGGCTTTAGGAAAGAAACTCCAATTTTGTGCTTAGATATGGTACATGGTACACCCATATATTTCATGGCATTCCAATGTGTTCTATGGCATTCCAATGTATTCCATGGTTTTCTACTGAAAAAATTGAACATCTCTCAGAAGGACAAACTGATTTGCTGCCCCGTCATACAGCTCCATTGGTCCTTCTCAGGTGGATAAGCTGCCAAGCTGTCAGCCAAACTTTTGTAGACCTCGGCTTCTAGACATGGTGAGGTAGACGATCCCCAACTTGTACACCTCTTTGGCTGCTCATGACTAGTCACCACTCAAACCTCCTGATGTTCGCAGGTCCTCCCTGGGTTCGGGACACAAATGTGCGCATCGAAGAACACAAATGGTGGCCGCTTCTCTTTCACCTTCTCCAGGTCTTGCTTCCACTTGGGGTCCTCAACAGCTGCCACATGAGCGACACAGCTGCCATTGCCGGTGTCGTTGAGTCTCGGGCCCATAGCTTCCAGCGATCTTCGTAACGTTTCCAGTGGCGCAGAAATTTGTCCTCACAACACATCAGGCGGTCCGGAACTGACACTTCACTTCACTGAAACCACGTAAAGAGATTTAAAGACTTGGAGAGGACTGGTCATCTGGTCATGACTTTCAGCCAAGAGGCGATGATCGAGAAGATCTTTTGGATGCTGTTCTGGATGTTGATGGTCATGTCAAAGAGTGCTGGGTTGTCCTGCATTGCAACTGTTGAGTCCGAAGATCCACCTTCTGGCGTCAAACTTTGCTCGTTTTAGATCTTTCAGCAGGTCCACTTCAAACGCCA
>VSDK01017774.1:0-24058 GCA_009767595.1 Symbiodinium kawagutii | reverse complement strand
CACCCGCCAGTTTGAATGGAACAGTTTCACATTTTGCTGGAATACTTCTCCTATCGTTTCATGAATGCATCTTCATCATAGTTTCGGTTTCTTCCAGTCAGCTGCAAGTCCTTCACATCTCGGTAGAACGTAAACCTCGAGCACCATCAGCGACCAGAAGTCGACGAGTCGAGGAGGGGATCTGAGCCGCCGACATTTGCTGCTGCTCATCTTCTTGACCAGGCTGTGGAGGAACCTTTGCCATGGGATGGGCTAGGCCAGGTGAGCAATACTCACATCAACCCAACGCCCAACGATACATTTATGCACATCTGTGTATGAAATATATATATATATACATATATGTATATAGACATCTATATATATATATAAAAAAACAAATAAACAAATAAATAAATAAATAAATAAATAAATAAATATATATATATGTACATATAACATGCATGTTTACTAATAGATCGGAGAGCCTCGTGGTAAACGATCCCCATCGCTTTCATCATTAACGATCGCTCCAACCGCTGAGGCTGACACCATTCTGCAGGTGCCATCCTGACACAGCGATGCCACAGTAGGTGCCGTGGGATACACACAGCGCCGTCTTCAGGCTGAGACCATCCAGCGCACGAAGGACTTGGCGGACTGGATCGTGTTCTTCAGAAGTTTGCTAATCAGTCTGAAGACCTCAAACGGATCAAATTCGGATCAAATTGATTAGTAAATTGTGATTGCATCAAATGATTCAATATGATTCAGTTTGATTCAATATGATTCAATTGCATCAAATGCACTGCAAACGAAAGAAGCCCTCAGAAAACTTGACCTGCACCTACACGTGTTAAGCCTCCGGCAGACTGCAATGCTTGGTCATCAATCTCAGAACCACTGCAGTCTGCCTTTACTCTCAAGAGAGGAGGCCTGCATCAAGCATCTCTGCTACACGCAGCTCAAACTCATGAATTTGTGATGCCGGCTAATGGTTTTATGACCGGAGAAAATGAAAAATGGACTGATCCGCGCCTTTTACGCTCACCAGCACTGAAGAGTGTCTGGAACGTACTCATGCCTGTGGGCACCATTATTTCAATAGTCCGAGTAGAGATTGAGGGATTTGCCGCTTGAAAAGATTGCTGCTGTGTTTTGGGCCTCTCAGCAGCATGGTTGTGATGGCATTGAATATCCTCCGCTCCCAGTAGTGATAGTACCTCCGAGAGCGAGGCTACCTCTGTGACGAGAACATCCCAAAGTGTCATGCTCCGTGGCACCCTGCAACGTTCCGGGCACTCTGCCATGGATGGTGCCATGCCAGTTTTCGTGGTAGCCGTTGTTTCCTTCAAGCTCGAATCACTCCACATGAACCAACCCATATAAGTTTGAAGAACAAATTTGGGCCTCGATCTTCACCAGGAAGGGTCCAATTGAGTCATACTTCTTCCTCAGTTCAACCGGATGCAACTGAGTGCGTCATCTGTTCGCATCATGGTGGTAAGTTCAAAGACAAACTAGCTACGTAGGTGACTGATCCCAAACTGGACACTCTGACTGCCACACAGTGGGGCAGCTTGCAACCCCTTGACGACGTAAACTGATCCACCAAAACCAACTTGCTGTTGGAGAACTTCTATGCCGAGTGTCACGAGGTCTTCCAGCTGCGACAAGCGATGCCTGCACAGGAAAGAGCAGGGAAAGCCACTGGAAAAAATGTGTATATGTGTAGAATCATATATATATATATTTGTTTATCTGCACAGCGGTTTCTCAAAATAGGAGTGCCGCCGAATCATCCAATAATATGTTGTGTTCTTTGTAAACCATCTATGTTTGTGGTACCCTGTTTTGAGAAACACCCATATGGATCTTTGAACTCGACTCTAAACAAACCTCTGTTTGAAGTCAGCAAAATATCCAAATCTGAAGGTCCTTTCAAAGAACTCCCCGAACTCCATGTGATCCATAACATCTGCGCGGTTCCAGTCGAAAGGTCTCAGTGGGGCGAGTTCATCGCTGTTCATCTCTTGACTCCAGCCATAAACAGCACCATTGCATCAACGGCACCGAACCAATGTTGCGTTCTCAATGGCACTCACAACGTTGGCAATGCGCTCCTGCGAAGCGAGGCTGCGTGCTTCCCTGCAACCGTATTCAAATGCATCCTTTTTTGGAATTGAATCTGTTGAATCCGAATTGAATCCTAAAATGTCAGCCTAAAAGACTCGACAAAAGCTCATAAAAGCTCCGTGTCTTCAGCTCCTCGCTCTTCTCAACTTGATCTCTGAAGGCTCCGCGAAACTTGGTGATGCCCTGATTTCCCGCCTTTGCAAGCTGTGATCCTGTGAAGCCTAGTATTGGATTCTGCATGGGCGTGCTTTCGCCAGGCACTTGACCGCTTGAGCTTCTGGGCCTTGAAATTCGCAGAAAACAAGTCCCGAGCCTCGATGAAGTCCTTGATCCCCAGGGAATTCCAATTCAAAGGTGACAGACCAGGGCCTCACTGTCAGTGTCTTTGCAACGGGGCAGCTCTAACTGCGGGCTGTTCGTACTGTCAAGCTTGAGAAGCAAACTCAGGCACTTGTCAAGCTCCAGAATTTGCTTTCTGAGAAGCTTCCTTGGTACAAAGCCTTTCAGCTGAAGCTACATCTACTGAAGCTGGTCTGCAAACGCATCGCAGGCCAAGCATCTGCTGAACTGGTGACAGGTCACCAACTGCCGCATTGTACGCATCAATTAGAAGGTCCAACTGCTCTACAAACTCCTGGCCATCGAAGCGTTGATCAAACCAACAGGCACCTGGCGGAATGGCTTCCGGGTCGATCTCTTGCACCTTGTATTGGTCTTGCTGGAGTGCCACATTGAGAACCTCAGCTGGACTCAAAGAACTGGGAGCACGGCGAGACATGGCTAGATATGACGAGCAACAGTGTGAGGCAGCTCAAAGCCGCCCAACTGATCCAAATATTTGGCCTCCCGGATCAGGAGTTGCAACTCCTGCCAAGCCGATGCCAACACTCACGCTTCAACACTGTTCATTGTGCATCGTCATGCCTGGTTCAAATTGTTCATTGGAAGTGCTACATAATACAGTGTGAAAAGGGGTGAAAATAAGAAAAGTTGGGAGGCAGATTAGCTTTAAGAATCTCAAAGCAATTAGGGACTCTTCAAGGAGATCAAATAGTTCTCATAGTTTTGGAAGGGTTGCAGCAAATCAAAATCAGGACTGAGAATGAGAATGTCGAAGTACGTGGCCCCATGCAGTATGGATCGAGAAGTTGTGACTAACCTTGTGTTGGGAGGTGGGAAACAAGGCTGAGAAGGGTGGGAAGTTAAGAATGGTAGCGGGGGCTCATTGAAGTGTGTTGTGCAAAGAAACTGATGTCCTTGGCAAAATTCACTTTGTATGCTCCAGTGCGAGGATCCTTGACAAGCACATTGTACCTCGAGCCAAATACGATCGGCTTCGCTGCCAAGAAAACATGCTTTCGAATGACTTTACCCTGCTCTTGTTCTTGGGACTCATACTACTCTTGGAATGTAAACAGAGGACCCTCCAACAGGGAAAACAAAGAAGTCAAGTTGATGTGTAAATATGTATGTATACACTTATTCATCCAGCTATATCTACACAGAAATGAATAAGTTCAAAAAATTACGTGTCCAAGGGAGAGCTCCCAGCTCCCCCCCAGCGCTTCCGTGTGGGCACTTCAAGCTGGAGACGGCCAATTCAACTGCAGTTGTTTGCCAGGCCTGAAAGAGGCCTTGTTCCTCAGCCGGAACTGCTGAAGCTTCCGAAGACAGGCTGCCATGACGCCACAAATGCTGGTGGATGATAGAGGTTCGTTCATGGATAACAAAGACGCAATGGTCAGTCTCTTAAAGACCAATGATCAATGATGAATTCAATACTGTAATAAATGCTGATCATCAATGGTGATGACTAGAAATGAGATCGCCAACAAGTGTCAGGATGAATGATCGGAGTAGGCGTTTTACAATGGTGGCAACTGAACTTGGCGGGTGCAGTGGTTGCAGATGAGTTACATACTCCAAAATCTCTTTGCCAAGATCCACATACTCCTTGGATGACACACAAGCTTGAACTTGGCAAAAGAATCAAAGTGAACTTAGTGAACTCGTCACTCTGCCAGCAGCTCACCTTGCAAGCTTGTTGTCCTTCTGGGTTCTGTAGCCTGGCACGTTGGATTGAGGATGATAGGTTTCGCTACATTTGATGGGATGACAAAATGATCGAATGGTGGATCTGATCCAGGAATCTAGGAGACCCCATCGGCTTCATGATATGCAATCCACATGCCGGCAGAGGTGCTCTATGCAAGCACATGGCCAAATGATGCCAAATGTTCGAATTCATTCCCTGTGTCAGAATGACATGCTGGCGTTACAAGTGCGGCATGGTCTTGAAAGATAGAATTGGCCGCTTGGCTCTGTGGAAAAGACTTCGTGCCTCACACAAACTAGGACTCAACAGAATCTCGAAATACGGTCGGCCAGAACTGAGGTGTTTGCCCAAAGAATGGCGCCCGCAGTGGGAGGTGTGCTTTTGGAGATTGGTGGATTTTCCTGGGGCTGAAAAGCATTCGTTTGGTGACGTTCCCTTGCTCTGTGAAAAAACAGCTGCAAGAATTGCACGGGCACCTGATCTCTTTGGAAAATTTCCCTGAGCTTGCCCACCTCTACACCTCAAGTTGGGACTCTATGCTCAAAGATTGAACCAGGAAGTGCCACTTGTTTCAAATTTGGTTCAACTTGTCTCCAAAACTCTTGTGAATCTACAGAAGGCGTCGACAATGAGATGCTCACGATATCGCAACAAGATTGCTACGAACTTCTCGTTCATCTTCTTGTTGATTCTCTCGCCTCAGAATGATCGTCATGTCATGTTCTTGCTGCTGCCATGCAACGACACGATACTTTGTACAAAAACTTGGAAGCGCAACGAGGCTTGGACGAGACTCAATGTTCTTGAAGTTCTGAAGCAGTTTGAAAGCTCCCTGGAAACGCACAATATGCAAACACATAATAAGCTTGGAGGTGCACGATTGTGTAACATCTTGTCTGCAAAATGTTTGGAGCAGTTTGGCTGCCTCTGCAGAGCGAAGGTTCTGGAAGGATCGATTCCTCAACTGACTGAAGATAAAAATTATCCAACTGACTGAAGATAAAAATCATCCAACTGACTGAAGATAAGAATTATCCAACTGACTCAAGATAAGAATTATCCAACTGACTGAAGATAAAAATTATCCAACTGAAGATAAGAATTATCCAACTGACTGAAGATAAGAATCGAATGAATTTTCCACAGAGAAGGCTCCAATTGCGCAAGGCATCACAAGGCACGAGACGAAGACCTTGCCGCCGAGGCACAGGAACTTGATGGCTCGCTCCTCGATCACAGTGACCCTGTCTTTGAACCTCAGGGTGTCACAACCAATAGAGCCATCTGTATAGACATCGATAGTAGTCACTATATATTCGACATCTATATTCATCAATACAACTAGACACAAGTAGCATCAAGTAGCGTCAAGTAGCATCAAGTAGCATCAAGTAGCATCAAGTAGCATCAATTAGCCAAGTAGCAACCAATAGATGTCTATCACAAATAAAAACAAGGAATCTAATGTTCTGTTCTGTTGCAAGCCGTGCGCCCGCCGGCGCGTGGGCAAAAACTCAGATCCGTCTATGCCTTCACTTTACAGAAACAAAACACTAACCCAAAATAAGGCACGGAAAACGTCGAGGCAAAGTCATCTGAAGGAATCTAATCATCTACACAAATTAAATTCATCCTGAGTGATCTTGTCCACCACTTTCTATTGCACCGAAAATCTCATCAGCCGAAGCGCTTTGCAATTGAGCTTTCCCAGTTGGAGTAGTGGAAGTCGTCAAATACATTCTTCACATTGCCTCGGCACAAGGCCAAACGCAATTTGTAAACATCTAAGCACATCTAGAATCAAGCCGCACTGGGTGCTTTGCGAAAATCTGTCTTCAGATCCTCCACTTCCTTCAACAGCTGATCGATGCCTAGCACCGCCAGCAGGAAAAGAGAAAGAGAGAGAGTGAGTGAGTGCGTGCGTGAGATCCCTGCTGTTCAGGTGGAACATCCCTATTCCATCCTATTCATCCATCAAACCCGGGCCAATCATAGGGAATCTGTACCTTTGGGGGGTCGTTACAGGGAAGGGATACTGGGGAAACCAATATCACACGCATGTCATCCATTTGCTCTGGCACCTTGCGAGTCGCCAGTCACTTCTTTCAGCTCAGGACCCAGGAATTTGTAAAACCTCAAGTGACACTCTCGATTGGTTGCAAATCTACCAACAAAGGCCTTATGTTTACAACTCAAGGGGCCCTGTCAGTTCTCCCCAGCTCTCTCATCATTTCAGGAAGCACAGTGACAAAATCTTACGGATCTCGCTCCATTCAACTCACCGAAACGCAAAAGAATGAAACAAATCTTAGCTGCAGCATTCCAAAAAAAGAGAGCAGAAGGGTAGAGTAGGAAGTCCTTGACCTTCTTGTCATGACAAAAAACCGAAGAATCACAAGACAAGAAGGCAGAAGGATGTAGAAGGTATACTGCTCGTTATAGTAGTAGCTATAGTATGTTATAGAGTACGAAGAGGTGTGAACGAGGTGAGACATGTTTGACACAGAATCCACGTTGGTCTTGGGCCGTGGCTGGTCCAAAACCTGCATGATCTCATAGAGGTCGCCACAGATCTTGGACCTGGCTGCAGATCGCCCCGGGACGGAGGAGCCGAGGTGCCGCCAACGCGCTCCATGTCGCAATGACTTGGGGCAGGACATGTAGTTCGTCTTCTTGAACAGGAGCACCCTGTCAAAGTCCCAGCCTCAGTTCCGGGGAGAGGATCAATTTTTCAGAGCGCAGCTAACACCTTCTAAAAGAAAAAGTAAAAAATAACAACAAGCAAATGAATGAATCAATGAATGAATGAATGAATGAATGAATGAATGAATGAATGAATGAATAAGTAGATAGAGAAATAAAGAATGATCATTAGGCATCTTAGGGTGTTGCCCAACTCGTTCTGCATCTCCCGTGGGTATAAATTCCAGAGGCGCCAAGTACGCACAGTGAACGAAGGGTCAATTTAGAAGCTGGTCAATCTGAAACCTCGGCAGGTGAAATTCTGATCACCAAGCTTCAGGCGCTGATTGGTTGCACTTTCCTCCATTTTGTCTCGTGTGATCAGGTAGATGTCAGACCATTTCCTTGGTTCAGTCACTGTTTTCATAGCTTGCACTGCGCATTGGACACACTGTGAAAGATTGCAAAGCAAAGGATGTTCAGCTTTGTCCAAGCGTCAGAAGAGCGTTTTTCCCATCTTCAATGATTTGCATCGCCTTGCGGGCAACTGTTTCAAGGGCCCCACATCCAAAATAACATGAAAAAGGCGGTATATACAGTAACTCTATCAAATATAAAAGTATAAATTGTAACTCTAACTATATAAATCTGTACATTTACATGGTAAATTTATACATAATTTGTAGTTAAATATATTTTCATACCCCTTGGCCAAACAAACATCTTAGCGCCTTCGGGGGGTCCAGCGACAAGATCTGATTGATGTTGATCTGCTCCTTGGGCGCCAAATCAGCACTGCTCGAAGCTACAGACGATGGAAAAAACGATGAAATGTCTGCAATGAAGCTGACAGCTCCAATGGAAACAGTTCATCAAGCATCTGCAATGTCTAGTTTTTCTAGATGTGTAAAAAACCTGCAGTGATTCATAATGATTCTGCAAAGATGGACTGAAGCTCCTGAACTTTGTCGGCAATCTGATCAGCAATGCGTCCCATGAGCCGCTCCATGTCCCTGAAGAGCTGAAGCTACTAATTTGCGTCGCTGGAATTTCATTCTTGATTCAGTTCTTGTCTCCCGATACTGAGCTTGTTCGCTGTTTCTCAGTTCTGAGGTCTCCCAACTTGTCGGTGTTGAAGTACCGAGAGATGATCCAAACCTCAGAGCTTTCGGTGCAGTGCATGCCAATCTGCCCATGCTGCATGCCATGCTGCATGCCATGCTGCATGCCATGCTGCATGCCATGCTGCATGCTGTTCTCCAAAGTAAGGTAGCCTCTCCACAGTCCTGAGGCATTGCAGCATCTGAGGCACCAACCATCCTGATGGCATTCATCAAAGAAGGCAGCGTCTCCTAGGCTTCAGCAGTACTTTTGACCCATCAACTCGTCGAGTTTCAAACACTTTCCAAGCACTTCATTGACTCTTCATTCATACTTTATCCACGCCCAGGTTCAACAATGGTCTGCATGGATCCGGTAGCTAGGCTCTTGAAGTGTCGCCTTGGTATTGATGCAATCAATGTCGTGATGCATTGCAATACTGCAATAGTAGGCAAAAGCAGATATGACAACTGTAATCACAGGAAGTTCAGAAAATCATCTTCGGTGTTGTGACCACTTTAAGAACCAAACGCAAGACAAAAGTGTCGACGTTGAGATATCAAGAGAGAGCTCGCACTGAGAAGAGATGTCAAAAGAAAGATGACACTGAGGAAACGGGTCAAGAGAAGATGTCAAGAGAATTCAAGAGACAAAGACAGACGGAGAGAGGTCACGACCTCTTCAGGGGGACGATCTTCAGGCACTTGCTCTTCTTGAATTACAGTTTGACAGGGTCCTAAAGGTATGATATATACATATGAAGTATGAAGGTATGATATGATTATATGTATATTATATGTATATTATATGTATATTATATGTATATTATATGTATATTAAATGTATATTATATGTATATCATATGTATATTATATGTATATTATATGTATATTATATGTAGATTATATGTATATTATATGTAGATTATATGTATATTATATGTATATTATATGTATATTATATGTATATTATATGTATATTATATGTATATTATATGTATATTATACGTATATTATATGTGTATTATATGTATATTATATGTATACTTGTGTGTGTGTTGTGTCAAAGTCATTAGGTTCTATCAGAACAAAAAGGATCAAACATAACGGTGATTATGATGAGGGCGAGCAAAAAATATCAAGAGAAGGGGGAAAATTGATGGAGAATCAGATCCACAAAGCGTCAAGATCCGTGACCACAAAATGGCATGATACCACTTAACAAATACAAATGATAATAACGGTGACAAAAAGATTCAAACAACCATGACAAATATGATGATGATGATGATGATGATGATGATGATGATGATGATGATGATGACGATGACGATGATGACGATGACGATGGCGACGATGATGATGATGATGATGATGATGATGATGATGATGATGATGATGATGATGATGATGATGATGATGATGATGCTGGTGGTGGTGGGTGGACAGCCATTCGTGCACCAAGTGGGGATGAAAGGTCTGTTTTTGTCTTTTGACACATCTGACCTCTGTTCCGAAGCCTAAATCCTGATGCTAGAGAGAGGTGGAGTTGAGCCCAGAGGGGCGCTCAGTCACTTGGCACCTTGCATTTGGACTTTGGTACCAGATATTGCTAGCGCAGGCGCAAATGCTACCTTTCCTGACAATACTGAAAAAGGTGGTGTGTCATCATATGTGTGCACGTAGTATGAAAGACGATTGAGTCGTCCCCTTGTAAAACCTCACTGTTGCGCTCCATCGCTTCCCTTGGCCGAGTCACTCGAGCGTAGTCAGGAATTTCACATTGTCCTGATGACTTTTCAAGTGAGTGCATTTCAGTGCAGTGCGGTTGGTGGCTAAAAGTTCTACACAGCATCCTTGGCCACGACATGCATCCCTTGCAAGGCGCCAAACTGGTCCTGCATTGGGGTCCATCGTAGGAAAAACATGCAACAAACAAAAAGCAAAACATGACAACAACTCGGTGATTTCAAGAACGTACTCTTGACAAAGCTGAGGCCATTCTAAGCAATCAAATATTCTGCTCAAACGCACATTCTTCAGTAAGTTTGTTACGTGTGAATCGATGTCACTACCATGGGAGTCCTGAAACTGCTGCAACACAGGTGGCTCGGAAGCCTCAAGGACTTCAAGGACCTGGCAAGCGCTTCACTGTGAACAGCCAGGACTTCCCAAGAAGCTCCCCATGACAAAGCGAAGCTACCCATCCAATGACCAACGAGCAAAAAAAAGCCACACCAAGCCACCAACCTGGGACCCTGCCTTCTTCACACCTGGAAGTTGAAGCTGCTCATAGACTGTTGACACCTGAGCTCAAGCAGCTCAAGCAGCTGATGGCAGAAGCAAACTCACAGAGGAATGGCGTCAACTGCTGAACGCCTTGGAGGAACGATCTCTCCAGAAATCGATCTCCGCCATGGGAGGGAGACTCAGATTTTCCTTTTCTTTGTCTCTTTCACCTTCCTAAGCAGGTGGCAAAAGATTTCGAAGAGCAAGATTTTGCATCAGCAAGAGAACTCCACAAGCATGCACATTGAACTACTGAGATCGGCACCTCTTTCAGGACCTTTTCGATAATGCTACTCCATTCTGTTACTGCCTCAATGTCACAAACCGGACCCAAGCCACTAGTCTTTGGAAGGCCCCTGCTGCAAGATGCCAATCTATCAAATGGATGCTGACATGCCAATCTACCACTTTTGAGCTTCACGAGCCCAACCGGCTCATTGACAGTATTGACAGCACCACAAGGAACCAAAAAAACAGCAGCTCCTAAGCGTGGCCTGCTCGAGTATAGTGACCACGCTCGGATCATGACGCGCAGCCTCCATGTCCTGAGATCGTTGCAGAAGCAGGAAATCGACGCCATCTGCACCAGTGCTGCGAACGCCTAACGACTTCATCTTCTGACGACTTTAAGTGATCATGGGTGTTTTCAATCCAATGGGCGGCATATGACTTCCGAATGGATGCAACATGGACCGAAAGGATCCGAAAGGCACTTACAAACCAAAAGGACCGGCCACACCCAACGGGACGAAACTGGAAATCAGAAGGTTCCACAATGACGCACCCTCAAAGGAGAAACCATGAGAAACCAGAAACAATGAGAAACCCAATTGCAAAGGACGGCCTGAAATTGCGGTGCTCGAATGGATTGCAATGACTGACCGAACCCCGGGGAAAAAAAAAAAAACATTACAAGCAAATTAGAAACCCCGTAAAAGACCTGACCCCAAAAGGACAGAACATCAAATCCCTTAACCAGATGCATTGCCTTAACATCACCAAACCTTTTTTGGCAAAATTGCAAACCAAAAAACTATTTCAGATCATAAAATAACCCACCCACTACGCAAATCAGCAAACCTGATTGACCATGTGTTGTGTCACATCGCCACAAGGAGCAAAGAAAGCCAAACTTGTTGGGTTGTGCTGCTGTGTCATAAAACACGTAAAGTTCCCTCAGCTTCACAAGCACGAGTTTTCCAATTTGCATGCTCCATCTACATGATGCAAGTCAAACAAGTCAAAGCCTCAACTCACTTCTCCGTTTTACCCATTCTCGAATCATAGACAGCGGGTGCGGATGCGTGCGGTCTCCTCGAGATCGACTGCAGGGACTCGAATGTTCACATTGCCATAGACCTCGCAGCGACGTGGCTCGCAGGCCGCCTCCTGGAGCCTCCTGGAGCTCCTGCCTGCACGACCGTTTGGTGAACATGACCTCGAAATCTCACGGTGTAGCCCAAGATCTCGTCTTGGATGTGTGATGGCCTCAGGGCCATCAGTATGCAAATCTATGCAAATCTATGCAAATCTAATCTATGCACATCTGCTTTTGGTTTCATTGTGTATGCAAGTTGCACGCAACAAGACTTCCTGAGCCGAGATGGGTGCAGATTAATTGCATTGGCTTCTTCCTCTGGAGCACCAGCAACCTCAATGTTGATTTGCCGGGAACTACTTACAAAAAAGAATTCGAAGGGGTGCTCTGGAGATTGGCAAGTGCTTAGATGCGCACTACAGCAGAGGCTGCTACTATCTCCTCAGTGTCTAAATCCATGCGTTGGACCCTGCAACTGATTTTTACACGTGGCAGATTGCTCTCTTAAATATGAGATGATGTCAAACAAAATATCATCTGATTGTAAAGTGGCATGATGCAAGGTCTTCATGTCCTCCACTTGCTCAACGGCTGTCTTTTCGGCTGCCTCCTGTCACAATCACACGTACATATTCATGAAGGATAATCAGTCAAAAATAAGAAAAGAGGATTGTAACACATGCTGCCTTACATGCCTTGCATTTGCTGTCGAAGTGATCTTGCAATGCTGATGCTGAAGAATCTCAAAATGCTTAGGATATCTTAGGATTCTATGTGGAATTTGAAGATGCTTCGGATGTGCTTTGAACACCGAGTCAAAGGATGTCGATGTGTCACTCCTCGTCAGCTCCAGGCGGCTCATTGCCACGGCCTTCCTCCAGCTCTGAACCTCCCATCAATGAGAAACTCAAGCTTCGACAGTGAGAGGAACGAAGGAAGCCCGGAAGGAAACTGCGAAGGAAACTGCGAAGGAAGCGATTGATGCATCTGCTTTGCATCTGGATGTGCTTTGAATATCTTTGAATTGTAAGAGCTTCATGAGAACCCCCTGAGACTGAACCTGTAGGTCTTCGGTGTCACATCTTGTCCACGTGAAACAGTGGGAAAGACAAAAGCTTAGTGTGCCATGAAAAAAATTACAAAAGACGACACTGGTGAGACTGGAAATCTCTGGGTAAGCTCCAGGCCATCTGCAGCCTCTGCCCTGAACTTCAGAAAAGCTCAGGGCGAAATAGAGAACTAGTATAGCCAGTTATATTCCCTATAGTTAACATATATGCCCTATTGTTTAACTATGTTCAAAGTAATTAGCTAGTTCATTATAGTTAAACAATAGGGAATAATGGTCGATAACTCGTCCAAAGATGATCTTTCCGATCAAAGACTGAGAGAGCAGCTCTTCATCCTCTGCCTGAGAAAGCACGTGGCTTTTCGCTGTGCAAATCTGCTGAGACATCGAGCAGCTCATTGGGCGAGCTAGGTCAATATTAACCAACCAATAATGGGGTATCATAACCAACATTTTAAAGGGAAAACAATGGTTAATGATGGGGAACCAGGGGTACAGGGTTTTGACCCACAGCCATTTCGATCGGAGCTGGCGCCTCAGATTCGGAGCTGCGTCGGCGACTTTCGGCCTTCGCTCGGTTGGTTCCTGCACCAAAGCCGTCGGCCAACATCGAAAACCTCGCTCTAGAACACGGAACACATCTACCATGGCGTTGCTGTCGTCCAAAGAAGTGCACGCTGGGCAGCTTTGTATGATGAAGCAAAGATGTCCCTAGAGGAATTGAATACATTTGCAAAAGTGCAGAAGTCCACAACACGTTGAGATCTGCCTCCTTACGTTTACCTTTCTGATCCCAGGAGTTGTCCTTTGCTGAGGGCAGGGATGTATATCTCATTCATCATCAGCTCCAGATCTCTCAAGAAAGTACCTGTTGCAACAACGGTCTCACAAACAATCAATGTCGGTCCAAAGGTCGAAGCTTTCAGAAAAACATCTGTGGACTCTATGGACTTCTGCCTGGTTTAGTTTGCCACTTTGTGTCGATTAGGACTCCAACCTTCCACCGTCCCGAAAGTGACTTCTCTTTGGATGGTGGCTGGACTGCACTTCCTCAGCATCAAATGGATGTGATTAGAAGGATCCAAGACACCCTTCGGGGCATCGTTAGGAGCATGACTGGGCAGCAGGGAGCAAGGTTATGAGGACCAAGGCGCCCACCCGCTGATGTTTTTCATGAAATAGAGACAGAGTCGATCTAAAGATCCATCAATGAGAGAGCCCACCTTGCCGCGCGGCCATGCGCTGCCATGGGCACAAGCTCAGCCGCCACTGAGCCCAGTGCGGCAACTGTTAATACTTCACCTGAGAGCTGCAGACACCAAACTTCTAAGACACTGCACCAATCAGTTACTATGACGTACTCATACTTGAGCAATAACTTTCAATAACTTTCAATATTTCCCATTTGATACTTCTACTTCTCCACAAGCTTCTGACAAGCAAAAATTGCGCTCCAGAAGTCTTGGGTCAATGCGAGAAAGCATCTGCGTTGCATCTCTTGAGAAGGTCTTGCTTCTCCTTGGTAAACAATTTGGTCCGAAGCAAGGTCAAGACTTCTGAGAACTTTGATGTTGTACCACTCTGGGATTGATACGCAGAGCTTTTCCGGCGTTCAGGTTGTACCTCGTGATCTTCAACTTTGACTGTGTATCACTGTGTGTCACTGTGTACTGATTTTGGGGAAAACAATCAATGAATATCAAGACTCTTACTGTCGACTCTTCAAAACAAAAAAGCAACTCATACCTGGAGCTCATCGGCCGCGGGATCGAGTGGAATATCGACTGTCTCGCCGTCCTCACTTCTCATCACTTGGCGACCACATCAGCTTCACTGGCCCTATGTTTTCACAAATGTGGTTGATTTTATGTGCGCCAAGCAGCAGGCGCATCCAGCCCATCCAAACTCATATGGCTGTTCCAGCAAGTATCCAACCATCAACAATCTAAGCACTAACAACAAGCATCAACCATGGCTTCAGCAGGCCACAAGAAGCAGCATAGCCATGGCTATGGCTTCACAACTTCACCAGGTCACCTGGGCTTCAGGAGCTGCCTCGCCAGTCTCAGCACCTGCTAACAATGGCAAAGATGTGGTCAACAATGTGCTTCACGATGTGGGTAACGATGTGGTTAACGATTGTGTTTAACGATTGTGTTTAACGATCTGGCTAACGATGTGGGTAACAATGCGGTCAATGATGTGGCGAACTGCTTATTGATGTGCTTAACCACAGTGAATTTTGATGCGAAAACATGCTGAATGATGGTCGATGATGGCTAATGTACATTGCACGCACAAGGTAGAGCCACTAAAGACGCTCCCCCATCCGATTGGGGCTGGAACACGCCTTCAGTTGCACTTTCCGCTTCTCCTGCAAGACCAAATAATTCAGCTAAACTGGTCATTTACTAAGCTGCTAAGCTTCAGAATAACATTTGGTTGAAAACTTTGACCGTGACCTTCTTGACCGCCCTCTTTGCTGCTCATTTCTGAAACCTCAAAAGGCGCTCCGGATGTTCTACGTTCAGATCTGACAACTCTGCAGCACGCCGCAATAAGCCTCCAACGATTTTCAAGTAGAACAGTGCTGTGGTGTTCTCTGGCCTTGACCGCTAAAATGCCAAGTTTCATCACAGACTCCAATCTCAGATCCAGACGCAGCATCGAGAAAGTAAACCAGGTCCTGAGCGGGAACGCATTGAATGCATTGATCATCCCCTATGAACCACTAACCATTGACCGTTGACAACCTACACCTAAATGAAATCCCAAATCATCGAGACTCATCAAAATTAAGTCCTAAATCGTTAATATCTCAACTTCTTCTCGACGTAACAACAGGACCGCAGGACATGTTCAAGGTAAAGTGCCTCTTTGGCTTGCTCTTCTTGCATCAGCTGCGTCCACTTCTCTGCCTGGCTGGCAGTCCAGGCCCGTTTCCCCTGCGCGCCCCGGCAAACCTTTTGGGAGAAGGAGTTGCATTCACTGCAAAGGAAACTTGTAATGCAGGGCAAATGAAGTTCAGGAGCCGTTTGCTTCAACAAACACCAATGTTCATTTATCTGTCTGTTCATGTACCTATAAGTTTTAATCAATCCATAGCATTTCATCTCATGTAATGTCATTACCATGAGTACATTTGAGTACATCACATGTAATTCAACGTGCTGCTCAATCTAACGGAATCTGATGTAATGTGAAGCAAGTAGCTCAATGTACTTTCATCGATCTAATGTGAATGTAAAACGCAGTGCAACGCGACACAATGTATGCACTGGAGCTGGGTAGGCAGAAGCATGTGCAGTGCAATGCCTGTAATCGCCAGCATCGCCAGAAAAGTGATGCCCTCGCCTCCACTG
Organism: Symbiodinium kawagutii; assembly: GCA_009767595.1. Lineage (NCBI taxonomy): Eukaryota > Dinophyceae > Suessiales > Symbiodiniaceae > Symbiodinium > Symbiodinium kawagutii. The sequence continues at coordinate 8,067 of VSDK01017774.1, read as the reverse complement.
GCAGCACAGCTTGGACAGTCCTTTGGAGCCATGAGAACCGCGCATCCGCCATCGGAAAGACGTGAGACCGTCCTGAGAGCGAAGCAGAGAATCAAAGCAGCAGAAGTTTTCCAAATTTGCGAGTGAAAGTCTGAATCTACGGCCTGCGTCGATGTGCGCGGTGTTCTTGTCCGGCAGCCTCTTTTCTGCCAAACTAGACTCCCTGAGCCAATTGGCTTTGGAAGAAACAGTCCATGCACAGGAGACCCTCAAGAATTGTCTTGTCAAAGCCACAACACCTAAATAATGTGTGTTGTCGTGGTTGCAGTCCTCTTAGTTCAAGGGGTGTCAGTTGCCGGGAGTCAATTGCAAAGTGACCCAATGACTGTTGTAGTTACCACGAGCTATGGAAATGACCAGGAGTGCTGCTTCCAGTCAAGGTTTCCTGCTTTTCCTGAAGCCCTCTCTAACTCGGGTAGGAATCCTTCAAGGAATGTAACGAACAGGGTGCGGAAGAAGTATAGAATACAGAACCTAGGGGACTGCAGGAAAATTTGTTTGCCCGTGTTGACGTCTTTTGTGGGAAAGGCGCAACTGCTTTTTAGGTTGCTTGCAAAACAGCCATGTCTCTGCATCAAGGCCACGAGCCTGTTCTGCGAGCATGGTAGAGGTGCTCTGCTTTCTGAATTCAACAAATCGATAAAGCAGTTATAGCTTAGTAGCCGATGCTGCTTACGTTTGGGAACGCAGCTTTGGGCAGAGGAACAATACGATGCCAACAACTGGTGGTGAATTCGTGTCAGCAGTTTGCTGCGACATGCTTTCAGGTGGCCGGAACCGGACGTTTTGGTTGCGCTTTTTTGGATTCCCGAAAACAAGGCATGTGGGAAATAATGGTTTCAGAATATTTGAAAGGCCTGGGGCTCTGAAGGCCGTACCTCCATTCCAGTGCACGTTCCCCCACCCCCTTATACTCAATTCTTCATTGTGCCATTTTCCCTAGTTTTCATTCCTCTTTCTGTCCTGCCAGCTCCTTTCTAAATGGCCCCAATGTTCATTGCAGCAATTGCCTGCTTTCCTCTTTGTTTTTTTCTGCGCGGGTGCCGTGTACACATCGCAATAAACAAACATCTGAGAACATGTCGGCCTGCAGGGGGATGACATTCGTGAAAAATTCATGAATAATCAAATCTTCAAACGAGCAAAAGAAAAAACATACAGAGAAGCAGAGTAGGAAAGCGTTACCACATGACCCTATTGACAAAGGAACCGGTCATCCACGCCACCTGATCTTTTGCTGGTCAACCATAATTTGACAGCATTTTTTTCGGCCGCAATGCGTTGAATTGGTTCAACCCAGCAGCAGGGTTCCCATGCGGAAGCAGGAAGCAACATGAACATCCTATGAAAATTTAATGGGCGTGAATTTCACATCTATTCACTTTGACATTTTGACAAAACGGCATACAATTCGCTCAGCAGATCAGCAGCATTTTTTCTTTTGAGAATGGGGATCAAGCTTTGGCCACACCGTCACGGCTAAGAATGAGGCATCTAGACTGTGACAGGAGGGCGATGTAAAATCGGCAATTCACAGACCCATGGCAAACTTGAAGTGATACGTCGCTGGACGTCAGCTGGGAAGTTTCAAGTCTCGATAGTCCTAGAGAAAGGCCCAAAGACCGAAACATGTCATTCAAATTTTGAAGTAGCACAAACTACAGAAGCAGAAATCGGGTGCACACCCAGTGACTTACAGAAAGAAAGGTTGGAAACGTTGCCAATCACTTGATTGGTTGGAAGGCAGTAGCCGTAAAAGGGCACTTGCCCAAGGGCAATTGCCCAACATGATCACTCGATCAAGGGAGGGAGAGGTAAGGACGAAAAAAGAGAAATGTCACGTGACATGTAAACATGCATTACCATCACTTGATGTGCATGTTTGGACTCTGGCCACTTTTAATTGTGTGATTCGCTGCAGTGACAAAAGGCTCAAAGTGAACAAATGTCAACAAAACAGAAAAATTCAAAGTTCATTGCGTGAACTTCAAGAATTAACATTTTCCCGTTTGCTTTGTTTTGTTGAATGAAGTTTCCCCATGTTGGCGTGAGTTACGTCTTAATTATTCCACGCGCGAGGGTTCATCCGCGGGATTGGCTTGGAAGAGTTCTTCCACTCGGAAGAAGTCTCCCATGAGACAATCCACCAAATGGTTGTTCGGGTATACCCTTTCATGATGCTGGCTCATTGTCGGTGAAAATGATCACACATCTGGAATACGTTAAAGACTGCCACAGGTGGATGGCAACAATGATTGCTACCATCTCTAATTCTGATATAGATGATCAAAAGAAGGACGCCCGTTTGTATTTTCTCACTGAAGACAGCAACTTTTTCACCAGAAGTGTCGACACAAACACCACCAATGCCTGCATACCCATGCGTTTCAAAGGAAGCATCCACATGGATGTGAACGTGGTCAGCTAAGCCTCGTGACACTCGACTGGCTCTGCTCACTGGCAAATAAGGACCAACTGAAGAGTCTTAAAAATTGGGGTGTACTTTCGGAAAGGGTTTTGCGACCAGACGCTTCGCAACGGCTCAGATCCCTCATGCATCGCCTCGTTGAACACCCAAACAACTCTGCATTAGCAAATTGAAGTCGGCCTCTAGGGCCTTCACCTTCTTTCTTGAGAAAGTAGCCAGGCTCAACAGTGCTCGCTGTGTCCGAAGTAAGTTCCTGAAACAAGGTTTGGCCCAACTTAGCGATCTTCAGATCAAGCTGCACACCCGGGACTTTACATACAAATTCGAAAGCAACTAGTTTGCCTTCCGTCAACTTCCATCCCAAGAAAGAGGAACGGGCTGAAATTGACATGTGACCTTGCTTCATAGAAGCATCTACACACAGACTCAATAAGTCGTCAAAGCACGCTGACCACGCGAATTTCAACAACGAAATGCCCATTGCCCAATGCGTTAGGGACACCCTCAAGAAGGGCGCGACTGCATGCTATGGAGGCAAATGGCAGAATTCGCTGTTTAAAGACGTCCGCTACACCTGTGTCTGGGCAGCCTTCTCGTAAACTCCATCCAACAAAGGAACCTGCTTGCACGCAGCGGAGAGATACCAACACTTGGCTTTGATATCCGCGAAGGAAGTGAAGCCACGCAAACAAACAATTTTTTTTCCGGGTAGCGCCTCACGTGCACTAAACACAGGTCGCTATAAGTCCGAGTAGGCAGCAGTAGAAGCAGAAAGATCACTAATTGATTAATTGATTGGTGACGAGATGGTGATCAGCGAAACAAAGAAGAAAACAACCACCCAACCAAACCCAACCAACAACCAAACCAACAACCAAACCAAGCCAAACAAGAACCCAAACCAGCAAGACAAGATCATCATCTCACCACTGTGAAAAGCAAAATATGACTAAAAAGCTAAGTGAAACGTGTGAAACTCCGCACTCACTCTGCTCGGCGAAGATATAAATGCAAGAGCAAAAACACAGAGGGGGGCCCCAGCCCCCCTCCAACAATGAGCGAATCAACACAGCGAAAGCCCAGCCAAAGAAACGAACAAGTACTCAATCCGTGACCTCTGACGCATGACTGCATGGACTCCTGCAAGAAGCTTACTTGTGCCTGGAGTGTAAGCACAGGCAGTAGTATGCCATAACTCCTACAGTGCCCTATATCCACCAGGGCACCGGAAGTCAATTGAGGCCGGTGTGAAGTCATTCGAGATGGGAGACTCCACGCAAACAAGCTAGATTCCTTTTGATCCCAAAGGCCTCAATATCGACCTGCTTTATATGTCATGAGTGGGATTGAACTTGGTACACTTCGTCTCGCTTTGTGTGTCAATCCACCGGTATACACGGTGTGAGCAAGAATGGAAATTGTTTGCCCTCCTCCTCAATCAAATGAGCTTCAGATCTTATGATTGTCTTTTGACCTGGCTCATGAGGGTTGCCATCTGAAAAACATACGTTTGGTATTTGTTAGCCTTCTCAAAATGACCGTTGTTTCTAGTACAACGGTACAATCTCTGAAAAATTCCGCCGGATCACTATCACTTGGACTTCTTCCATAGTCAGGTCTGGAGTCCATTTCCCTATTCCAAAAGGATTATGGTTGCACGTTGAATCTCTACAGCTGCTCGCCGGTCTTCTGCCCTGAGAGCCTCATTCTGGTCATTACGAATGTGCTCCATCAAAGCACTGATGCCCTAAAGGATAGGTTCCGGCGACCCTCATACTCCATCAAGCCATATCTGGAAATACGGGTCTCCAACTGAAGATCAGTCATAGTGATCTGCCAATTGGTTTCCCATGTGATAGGTGTCTTTGTTTGTCTGCATAAGCCAAGGCGCAAGTTGCAGGTCACACATCGACAAATGTAAGATCACACAGAGCCACCAGAGACAAACCAAGAAGACAAAAACTGAACGGTTTCCCAAAGCAAAAAGAAAGCGAGTGGAACAAGGTGAAACTCCGCACTTGCTCTGCTCAGTGGACGAACAACCAGGCATTAGCATCTCAGCATCATCATCATCATCATCATCATCATCATCATCATCATCATCATCATCATCATCATCATCATCATCATGATCATGATCATGATCATGATCTTTTTTGCCCTCTATGCTCCTGTTCGCATCTCTGAGCACTGTCAACACATGTTTTTTCTGCGAGTGGCCGTGTTTGGCCAAGGAGCCACGGTCAAATGTCCAAGAACAAACAAACAAAAAAGCGGTAAAGCAACCAAAAATCCCAATCGATGGCGATTCATCAGAGCTACGTTTACAAAGCTACTTAGACTGTTGAGCATCCGCCCCGAGACCTGCCATGGACGCAGAACTCATTGCTGCTACAGCTCTGTTCCAAGCTCTGAATCAGAACTGAGCACTGCGCGATTTCTGCAACTGCTTGACTTTGAATGTGAGATGTTTGGGATGTACCAATGCACTCGAAGAAGAAGCACGCAAGCACCTCCTGCGATGAGCATTCCCGTGAATCCTTCCCATCACAGGAGGCACTCCCCGTCCACCAATGCACCACAACCGGAGTCTCGGAGTCACTGCAGAATTGCAAAAAAAGTTTCCATGAATCAAGTCGGGCAACACATCAGCTGCGAGCATCATCCGGAGTGGGATCAATGAGCTTCGCTGTGCTCCAAGACTTTCAAGCGCACCAGCGCCACACGGATTTCATCTCTTTGAAGCAACACACTAGAGAACACCACGTGCAAATGACACATGTCTCAATCGGATGATTGAGGATCACGGATCAACGCTCTCCAGTCCTTCTGGCGATAAAAACATCTCTGTTTGGTTCCTGCACTGCATTAGAAATTGCACAAAACTAACAACCAGCTCGAGAGCAGCTCAAATTGAAGCAGGAGCCAACAATGTGCCATGGACCGCAATATTGTTCTCTGTCTGGGGCTGGTTCCAACGCAACATGTGTGCGGACTTGCGTGTCTAAACCCATCAAATCAACAGAACCCAAAACAATTTGTTTTCCCGGGTGGCGCCTCACGCGCATTGAACACAGTCGCTGAATGTCCGACTGACTACAATGGCAAAAATGGGTTTTTTTGCGTGGGGTTGTGCCGTTGTGGCGCGGCGCCTCGGTCACAAGTACACACTGCGAAGTGAAAAGAAAAAGTGCCACTACAATGGCAAAAGTGGAGTCACTAATTTGATGATCATGGCAGTGACAATGACTCAAAAGAAGAGCAACCAATAAAGAATCAGTCAAAATAAAAAAACAGCATCAGACCACTAAACAACACCAACACAACACCACAATCACGGTCACTCAAGTGCCATAACAGTTTTTTTTCCGGGTAGTGCCTATTGCACACGAAATGCAGGTCACTATGTGTCCAGAAAGCTGCTGAAGATCAACTGATTAATTATAAGTAAGATGACCATAATACAAACAAAAACCAGCCAAACCAACCAGCAACCAAGAACCAGCCACCACACAAGCAAAACCAAGCAAGCAACAAACCAAGCAAACCAGCAACCGCCAAACCAAGACAAGGTCATCTTACCATCAAACCTATCTATCTGTGCTCAGGGTGAAACAGGAAACTCCGGCATCACTCAAGTGCCATAACAGTCATTCAAATGCCATATTGATGATCTCACGAAATAAAAATTTGATTTTCTTTTTCACCACAAGATTCATTAAACCAACGAATGCTCACCACGAAGACAACGCCAACCTATGTTTCCATGAAAAAAAAAGAAAATCAACCGGAACAGTCAGCACTTCACCCAGGCTCTGCGCCCATGGCCAACCTGCTGGTGTTGCGCGTTGTGGCGCGGTCTCAGTTACAGGGATGTTTCACCTGATTGATTGAAATACTCATCGTGATTTTGGGGGTTCTGCGGTTTTTTAATTTGGTGTTTGTTTCGGTTGCTTCTTTTCCCCGCTGTTTTTATCAAGGACAGCTTTCGCTTTTTCGCAGTCTTGCGTGAATCTCAGATCTGAGACACATCGATCCAAGAACAATTTTTTTCCCAGTGTTCCCGTTTGTAGCTTAGTCTTCTCGTGTAACGGACGGTCATTCTCGTCAGCCACGATTTGCAGGCAATTTGAAAGAAGATCGAAAGCAGCACCCAGAAAATAGAAAATAGCAAGCAAGGCGTCCATTCTGTCCTGTTCACACTTGCAAACATTTCTTCTTGAAACATGCTGAAATCGTTGAGCGGTGTCGTTCCGTCCATTTATCTGGAAAAACGCTGCATTTGCAAAATCGTGGTGTCTTGGAAACCCTTGGCAAGCTTTGACACTGCGAATACAGAGATGCAGCTTTTTCTCTGTCCACAAAGGAAGAAGAGGATCATGTCTGGCTTTGCAACACGTGAGACGAACAAGAGCGGATGTTTCATTTGGTTATGTCTTGTGCTGGAAGGTTTGTTGGCCTTTTGTTCAAAGGTGCTTTGTTTTGGTTTGCTCTGTTTCCAGGTGCTTGCATTTTTTTCCTCTTCGCACTCTGCGCGTTCTGCGCCAAAACGGCACTGCAGCGCTTAGAGCAGAGCACGGGCACTGCATGCATGTCTGGCAACATTCGTCCCTATTTCTCTTACCCTTTATTTTGGGAGCATTTTTCAAGTGTCCAACACGGCAAGTCCCGTTTTTTTTTTCCAGGAAGTGCCTGTTGCACACACGATGCAGGTCACTACTAGTCCGGAAAGCTGCAAAGGCTGCACATGATTTCACATGAGCTTCAATTAAAGCATGATGACCAATGGGGGAGAACCAACAAACCAAACCAAACCAACCACCACAACCCAAGACCAAGCAAACAAACCAAAACAACCCCAAAAGAAGCAAACCAGCCCCATCGAAAAAGGTCATCAAGCTAGCTGAACTAACATACTGTTTGGATTTGGTTTTATATTGTTCTTGTTCTAAGACTATGAAAAATGCTGTGTATGTTTCCTCCAGAGTGGACCCCGAATGAACTGTAAATGTGACTAGTATCGCATCGCCGCTATTGGCTCCAGCCTGAAAAGATGTGCGATGATTGGTGAAGGCTTCCAAGAGGCGATAATATCGTTGCTTGTCTCGTTCTGGGTCTGCCTCCGGCAGGTCAGCAAGAACACGAGGCCCGACATGAGGCAGTGCAAACAGCGCTGGCAACTCTGCATTGTCTCGGAAATCGAGATAATACTCATTGATATTTTCCGGTCCTAAAGCATACGGGCGAAGCTTGGCCGGCATTCCAGTAGGAAACGTTGTGGCGACTATGCCTATCATAGAAAAGGTATCTGCCTTGTTTTCAACTGATGGATGCACAGCCTGGTATGATAGTTGGGGCAAGAAAAGACGTCACCACTGGCGATACGAAGAACTTCAAGCAGCACCGTCAAGCCCCCTGCCACAGAAACAAAAAGCGAAGGCCAGGGCCAAGGCTTGGTGTTTCCGCCGCAGTTGGCTTGTCAAGGCACCGCTCTCTGATGCAGCACAATACCACACCAGCAACCGGTGTTCCCCTGCTACCTGTCAGACATATAGGAGCAATATCCCATGATAGCGAGGAGGCACTGAAGCGTCCAAGCT
>VSDK01017766.1:17527-41434 GCA_009767595.1 Symbiodinium kawagutii | reverse complement strand
CAAGGTGTACCCAATGTAGCCATTGTAGGTGACAATGTGCAAAGACCAAGTAGAAAAATGACATACGAAACCCGGGCAGTGGCCATGCCAGGAAGGAAAAAACGGCAGCTACCCCCTCCGCTTGGGTCAAAAGCGAGAAACTTCAGCAAGTTTCCACTAGCTCTCGTTAAAAACACACATGACTTGGAACCCTCCTCAGCAACAACTTCTTTGGCTAATCGCCATAGGGAAGACTTTTTGCTGGAAGGAAAACTGACCAAAACAATCATCAATTGACTCTGGTTCGTGCTTCACCTCTACTAAGTATCATAGAGACAGTTCATGATATGTGTGTGTGAGTGTGCAGTTGTGCCTCCTTAGGTGGCTCAGCTCCAGATATGCCACGCACCTCACCCGTGGTACACAACAAGACCTTTGCACCTGGAAGCACACGATCCACATCTGGGTATGGACCAGTATCATTAACACCCAAAAGGCCATTGATCATGGAAATCCGCTATAAACTAATGGCTTTTGGGGTACCCTATGGCTTGACCCACAACCATCTGAGACACACAACAGCATCGCATTCTGGGCCTCTCAGATCTGGTCTGAACCCGCTCTGGGTCAAATTCCTGGCCGCGCTGGCAATGAACTGCTCGGCCACAAGTTACACTTCGTTCACTCCAGTGGCTGGAAGGTTGATTCAATCAAGTAGATGACGACAATCTCAGTATGCATCATTTCGGTGTTTCTCAAAATCGGGAAGCCCAAAAACTGGTTGGTTTAGTACTATCAAGGGTCAATATTGGATTTTATGATTTGAGAAACCATCATTTCTCCTTTCCCCTGAGGCCAAGGCCACGCGCGGTTCATTAAGGAAGGGCCTCATGAGCCCGCATTGAAGCTCATCTCTAGCAGACGTCTGGAAACCATGGCTGTGCTGGTTTTTGTTGGTATTTCTTTCATGGTCCATTGGCGATGGTCATGGCAAGATGGTACGTCCAGCTCTGAAAACAAACAAACAAGAACTGAATCTAGTCAACTCTGGAGATAAACAACCCCCATCTGAACATCTTGAACTCTCAAGACTGCCATCACTTCCCCCAGAGTAGCCCACTTTGCGTCGCCGTGGGTGCCTGCGCGAGCGCAGGTATGATGAAGAGTGGTCATGAGCAGCAACAATAATGTTAGATCCATATGGTTAAACCAACCAGCCAAAAGTTAACCAGGTGGTTAATGGTTGATAGAAAGCGATAATGACCAGCAAGAATGTGGGATAGATCAACCCTGTGATGGGTCAATATCCCAAAAAGGGGTAGGAGTCAAACTCCCAAAAGTTCGGCTAGATTGGTCATTCAGGGGCTCTGAACAGCTAAAGGGTATTGGGTGTTGACCCACAGCTATATCAATTATTATCTAGTTTATCCAATCTACCATTAAGATCCATTGAGTCTAGTAGTTGAATATGACTTATGATATAACCATTAAAAGGGAGATGTGAGTATGGCTTACCGATCATCCCAATCATCTGGACAGTGATTCACATCACAGCTCGACTAGCTTGGTCACGGGATGTTAACAGCTGGATTAAAGTGTAACCTGGCCCACAACAAAGTCTGCTTATCTTTGATGACCGCAGCTCTCACAACATGCAAAAATCACATGACAAAAGAAAGATGGCGCAAAGGCGAAAGCGCGCGAAACAACAGTGCAAAGTCGGGTACACCAGCATGAGTTCCCATCTGCCTCGTCCCTTCTAACCAAACTAATGCGCATGCCTGACTTGTCCCACTGCATGCATCACACTTCGATACACACTCTACAATATCCAAATCAGTTGATGCACTGTGTTCGCTCTTACCGAGGGCACCATGGATTGTCTTGGCTCATCTGAACACGTCCAAAGCACAGGCGATGATGCAATCATGATGCTGGTGCTGCTACACGACGATTGGGCAAGGGGCAAGACCAAGCAAATGGACGCTTCACACACGCTTGTAAAACACGCAGTCGCAATTTGAGAACAACGCGAGATGGCGGGATCCTTTGCGCTGTGAGATCCTTTGCACTGTGAAACATCGATCTTAGTTGCGCAGCCTTGATTCTTGCGCATTGCATCTAACCTAGCATGTTTGCTACCTCCATCTTTCATGACTGAATCACAATTATCGCAATCAAAAATCAAGATGGCAAGTCGTTTGCCAACCTGCCGTTTTCGACATCCTGCCTCTGCATCCTTTCCATTCAGAGCCCCCTTCTGGACCTCCAGGCTGATGTCCTTCCATGCACAACTGCACAACCAAATGTTGCATCAAGTTTTTGGACCCATGGTGACTTGACCTGGGTCAAAAATACCGGTGGCCTTGGAAAACTGACAGGGTCAACGCCCAGTTTCCCAGCGGCCTCGCTACTGTCCTGGCAATTCCATTGGCACTTCACAGTGCCTTCCGTGGAGAGTTTCACCGATTTGTTCTCGGTGTATTCCCACATTGGGAACTCACCAGAGACTTCGTTGGCGATCACCAGCTTAAACCTCAGCCCAGTCACGGGAAAACTCCTACAGTGCAATATGCAATGCGAAGGTCTCTCTTTCCATAACCTGTTTCTCGTTATCAAATCACGTTTTGACACAGCCGCATTTCAAAAAAATGGCGACCCTGTGCCTCTAGTGATCCCCAAAGCCTGGTAGGTTCTGACCCACGGCCACAACAGAGATCTGCCAAGGTTCGAAGTCGTCTGGTAGATCAACTTCTGCCGACCTCCATACTGGAAATTCGGAGGCAGTCGTGGTGCATGGCAGGCCTGCGAGATGCAACAGCTGACGAACAGGTGGCTAACGACCACAAAATCAATGGCTTATCATTGGCTAACTATTAATGGTTGATACTGATCACTAGTTATTGTAGTGGTTCAGAATGGTAGATTCAAAACCATTAGCTACTATTGACCATCAACCCTTAAACATTCTAAACCATTAGCGTGACCAAGACCGCAACCATTCTCAACATTTCGTCCAACCATCATTGACCAGAGTTACTCCCTGCCAGAATTGACCTCAATCAATCACTACCAACCATTGTCCCTCACTACATCTCAATACCAGCCATTCCTCCGCTGCGCTGTTTCGGTGTTTCGCCTCGCTGTGGCTGCCAGGAGCCAAGGTTAGCTGGCCCGCCAACCACCCAGACACTTTGTCCGGGGCGGGTGTAGCTGCACTCCACAACGAACTTCATGAAAACCATCGTGACAAAGCAAATCTGGCAGCACTTGATGGCCAGGAAAGTAAGCAGCTGAGTTGAGCCATGCATAGTTAGTGATCAAAAAAAAACGTGCACGTCCATGTGCTGCACTGGTGTCAGTCTTTCAAGCCACGGATTGAGGAGTTGTTCAGCTTTCCCTTGATCACGATCATCCTGATCATCCTTATCATCCCTAATGGACTCTGGTAGTTCAAACCGGCAATGGAAAAACCCTGGCATTTCGTTGGGGGTGAATTCACTTGCCATGCTGATTCACCAGGTGTTAGCGGCTGATTTTCAGCTGGATGATTCCCACAGATGTCAATCATCAGGCCATATCTCATCTCCTCATCCAGCTGAGATCCATCCAAAATCCATCAGATAATCAGCCTGTCCATCCAGCCCCATCCACCCTCGGGACCATCCATCTGAGAATTCCATCCATCACCAGCTCCACCAGCCCCGGGCACAAGGCCCCGTGGTTCCAGCACCGCAACCAGCGCCCTTACAGAGCTACGACAAAGAAATCGTCAAACTTCGGTGAGCTAATCACTAATGGTTGATAACAATCATCAGCTATCACAATGGTTGATGATACTTGATTTCAATGAGCTCATTATGGCCATCAACCCTTCTTGGCATCGGAAATGATACCTTGATATTCGAGGATTGATCAATCCATAGCCCAGGATATGTTCGGAATAGCCCAATGTTAGCAACAAATATCAGAGATCCTCAAGCTGCGAAAACGCACCTCCCACCCTCGAGGAAGTATCCACTGAGATCTACTGCGATGTCCATGAGGAGTATCCCCCACGAGCCAAAAAATCAAGCCCCAAATCCCTGGTCTCACATGGTCTCACCTGTCTCACCATCATTTTGATCGAACCGTGCATCTTGCCAACCCAAGAGCCTCAGCACCTTGGCCAAGACCCTGAAGGATCAGCTGAACCACACGCTGACCCCCTCTGCCGCTGCTGCCAATGGCGAAGGATGGGCGGGCACAGTGGCACCACTTCCAGCTACTAAGGACTGATCGCACTGACAACATCATCGTCGCCATAACCATAACACGAACGCTTCGAGTGGGTGTCACTGTGCGCTCGCTGCGCCGTCCAAGGGACTTGGATCTGTAGCATTAAGCAGGGTGATTTCATGCATTTTTTTGCTTGCTGGAGCTGTCTCAAATGCATAGATCAGCTCGCTGTCTCCTCCATTGATGTGGATCTTTCAAAAAATTGCTGGCAAAGCAGCCAGCGTTCTTCTTTTCGGAAGCTGTCACCGAAAATTTGCTTGAATTCTTTCTGGAAAATATGTGCTATTTAATGATAAATTCATGGTTACAGTATCTGGTTGTAAGGCATGGTTGGTGAATGATAAATCGATGGTGAAGACTGATCACGGAATTGCCAACAAACAACTCAAAGTTGTCTGACAATGGTTGGCTCAATAATGGTTAAGATGTGTTTGTACATTGTAATCTATAGAGAAAACAGTTCAATCTCAAAAAACTCCAAAAGATCTAAAAACCAGATTTTGGTTGATACTGGCTGGTTGATAATGGCTGATTTCATAATGGCTCATCATGATTTCGTCGTTCATCTAAGCATCCGCATCAATGCACCAAAGAGACACATAAGTTGGCCCTTTGGCCGCTGGAACTCTGGCGAGCCGCGGTGTGGAAATGAGTTGAGCTGCTGGCTGTTAGGGGATGCCATGGATTGATATGGCAGAGTGGTCAACAAAAGAAATCTCAGATCATGGTCCATGGAGTCCATCCAAAGCTGATGGCAGCAGAAGGACTGATGGCCGATTCATGAACTCCAAACAGCACGCAGTTGTGCCAAGTTGGTGGCTCCGAGTTGTTTCCATCATGGGTAACTCCCCACCAAAACCAGTGGCTGCGCTATCGCACCAGTGAGGTTGAGGACAGGTTCGCATCATCTATGGCAAGCATCGAAGGTGTCCCCGTACCCATTTCCACAGCTCAGCCTGAGGGCAACGGTGCCCACTACGGCATGTGCTGCTCTTCGGCTAAGAGCACCAAGTTGAGAATGCACCAGCGATCTCGTCAGCGATGACGACCTTAAATTCCGCAGCCCAGTCATCGGGAAACTCTGCAGCGGATGCCCAGACTACGAAGATCTCTCTTTACATCACGGAAATGGCTGTGGGTTCCACGTGCCTCTGTTGATCCCTAAAACGGTAGGGACCCGTGGCCACATCAATCTGCCAAGGCTCAATGGTGCAATGCACCACGTCTGCTACAACGTTCCCTGAATTGGTGTTACTTCCAGACTTTGACAAAGTCTGTCAGGGAAAGTTGTGGCAGACGTGGTGCACTGCACCAACAGGCCATATCTCATCTCCCGCCCCATCCGTGTGAGACAATCCAGCCATGATTGGGACCATCCATCTGAGAATGACATCCATTCCCACCCTCCGCCAGCCCCATCAATCTGCCAAAGCTAAAAGTCCGCAGGTAGCTCCACTTGTGGCAAGACGTGACGCATCAAGGCCTGCGAGATGCAACAACTTTAGATCCAACAGCTGAAGAACAGTTGGCATGAACCAAATGGTTGATAATGATCATTAGCTATCACAAATGGGTGAAACTGTGTGCAGAAGGCACTGTGAAGTGCCGTTGGAACTGCGAGGACTCCTGGCAGTTCCAACGGCAATTCACAGTGCCTTCTGCACACAGCTTCACCCATTTGTTGCCGGTGTGTTCCCACGTTGGGAACTCACCGGAGCCGTCATTCGCAATCACGAGTTTAAATTCCTCAGCCCAGCAATCATAAAACCCCGAAGGTGGATGCCCAGACTGCGAAGATCTCTCTACAAACATGACCCGTTTCTCGGAGATGCACAGAAACACGGCAAATCGCGTTTTGACACTGCTGCAGTTCTGCGGCTTAGTCCATGCCTCTCCCCAAAGCCTGGTAGGACCCATGGCCACATCAATCTACCAAGGCTCGAAGTCTGGAGGTAACACCAGTGCTGGAGACCTCCATTCAGGGAAAGTTTCAGCTGATGTTGTGCCTTGCACGCCTGCGAGATGCTGAGGAACCGGGTGGCGAATAATCATTACTCAATAGCTAATCATGAGCTAATCATTAATGGTTGATATAGTCAAATATATAAACATAAATACATATATATATATTTGTTTATTCACATGTGTAAATAGATCTATATATATAGCTAATGCTAGCCATCAACCCTTAAACATTCTCAACCATCAGCGCGACCACAACAATGCTCAACCCTTCGTCCAACCATCATTGACCAGAATGACCCACTGCCAGAACTGACCTCAATCAACCACTACCAACCGTTGTCCCACTACCAACCATACCATTACCCAACCATCCAACCACCCAGACTCATCACCATGGTTTGCATGAAGTTCGTTGTGGAATGCAACAACACGCGCCCCGTGTTGTTGCATTCCACAACGAACTTTGTGCCAACCATGGTGAGTCAGCACTTCTGGCACTTTATGGCCAGGAAAAAGCAATAAGCAGCTGAGTTGAGCCATGCATAGTTAGTGATCAAAAAAAAACGTGCACGTCCATGTGCTGCACTGGTGTCAGTCTTTCAAGCCACGGATTGAGGAGTTGTTCAGCTTTCCCTTGATCACGATCATCCTGATCATCCTTATCATCCCTAATGGACTCTGGTAGTTCAAACCGGCAATGGAAAAACCCTGGCATTTCGTTGGGGGTGAATTCACTTGCCATGCTGATTCACCAGGTGTTAGCGGCTGATTTTCAGCTGGATGATTCCCACAGATGTCAATCATCAGGCCATATCTCATCTCCTCATCCAGCTGAGATCCATCCAAAATCCATCAGATAATCAGCCTGTCCATCCAGCCCCATCCACCCTCGGGACCATCCATCTGAGAATTCCATCCATCACCAGCTCCACCAGCCCCGGGCACAAGGCCCCGCGGTTCGAACACCGCAACCAGCGCCCTTACAGAGCTACGACAAAGAAATCGTCAAACTTCGGTGAGCTAATCACTAATGGTTGATAACAATCATCAGCTATCACAAGGGTTGATGATAGTTGATTTCAATGAGCTCATGATGGCCATCAACCCTTGGCATCGGAAATGATACCTTGATATTCGAGGATCGATCAATCCATAGCCCAGGATATGTTCGGAATAGCCCAATGTCAGCAACAAATATCAGAGATCCTCAAGCTGCGAAAAAGCACCTTCCACCCTCGAGGAAGTATCCACTGAGATCTACTGGGATGTCCATGAGGAGTACCCCCCACGAGCCAAAAAATCGAGCCTCAAATCCCTGGTCTCACATGGTCTCACCTGTCTCACCATCATTTTGATCGAACCGTGCATCTTGCCAACCCAAGAGCCTCGGCACCTTGGCCAAGACCCTGAAGGATCAGCTGAATCACAGCGGCGTACCCCCTTGCCGCTACAGTGCTGCCAATGGCGAAGGATGGGTGGGCACGGTGGCACCACTTCCAGCTACTAAAAAAGGACTGACCGCACTGACAACATCACCGTCGCAATTTACAACCAGAACACGAACGCTTCGAGTGGGTGTCACTGTGCGCTCGCTGCGCCGTCCAAGGGACTTGGATCTGTAGCACTAAGCAGGGGGATTTCAAACACTTTTTTTGCTTGCTGGAGCTATCTCAAATGCATAGATCAGCTTGCTGTCTCCTCCATTGATGTGGATCTTTCAAAAAATTGCTGGCAAAGCAGCCAGCGTTCTTCTTTTCGGAAGCTGTCACCGAAAATTTGCTTGAGTTCTTTCTGGAAAATACGTGCTACTTGATGATAAATTAATGGTTACAGTATCTGGTTGTAAGGAATGGTTGGTGAATGATAAATCGATGGTGAAGACTGATCACGGAATTGCCAACAAACAAGTCAAAGTTGTCTGACAATGGTTGGCTCAATAATGCTTAATATGCGTTTGTACATTGTAATCTATAGAGAAAACAGTTCAATCTCAAAAAACTCCAAAAGATCTTAAAAACAGATTTTGGTTGATACTGGCTGGTTGATAATGGCTGGTTTCATAATGGCTCATCATGATTTCGTCGTTCATCTAAGCATCCACATCCATGCACCAAAGAGACACATAACTTGGCACTTTGGCCGGTGGAACTCTGGCGAGCCGCGGTGTGGAAATGAGTTGAGCTGTTGGCTGTTAGGGGATGCTATGGATTGATATGGCAGAGTGGTCAACCAAAAAAATCTCAGATCATGGTCCATGGAGTCCAGCCGAATCCAAAGCTGATGGCAGCAAAAGGACTGATGGTCGATTTATGAACTCCAAACAGCACGCAGTTGTGCCAAGTTGGTGGCTCCGAGTTGTTTCCATCATGGGTAACTCCCCACCAAAAGCAGTGGCTGCGCTATCGAACCAGTGAGGTTGAGGACAAGGTCCCATCATCTATGGCAAGCATCGATGGTGTCCCTATACCCATTTCCACCGCTCAGACTGAGGGCAACGGTACCCACTGTGGAACATGCTGCTCTTCGGCTAAAATGCACCAGTGATCTCGTCAGCGATGACGACCTTAAATTCCTCAGCCCAGTCATCGGGAAACTCTGCGGCACTGGATGCCCAGACTGCAGTTCAACATGGCTGTGGGTTCCACGTGCCTCTGGTGATCCCTAAAATGGTAGGGACTCCATTCACGGAAAATTGTGGCAGACGTGGTACAGGCCATATCTCATCTCCCGCCCCATCCGTGTGAGACAATCCAGCCATGATTGGGACCATCCATCTGAGAATGACATCCATTCCCAGCCTCCACCAGCCCCATCAATGCGCCAAAGCTCAAAGTCTGCAGGTAGCTGCACTTGTGGCGAGACGTGATGCATTCAAGGCCTGCGAGATGCAACAACTGTAGATCCAACAGCTGAGGAACAGTTGGCATTAATCAATAGCTACTCATTGATGGTTGATAATGCTTAATTGAAACGCTTATATAGCCAATAATAGCCATCAACCCTGAGCCATTCTCAACCATCAGCGCGACCACAACCATTCTCAACCTGTCGTCCAACCATCATTGACCACAATCACCCACTGCCAGAATTGACCTCAATCGATCACTACCAACCATTGTCCCACTACCAACCATACCATTACCCAACCATTGTAGTGAGGGACAACCAACCGCGCACGATGGCACACACTTCGTTGTAGAGTGCAACCAGACGGACGTCACATTGCATTGTACAACGAAGTGCGCCCACCATCGTGACTTGGCGCTGGAAAAAGTTGATCAAGCACCTGAGTCGAGCCATGCATAAGTAGGGATCAGAGAAACGTGCATGTCCATGTGCTGCACAGGTGTCAATCGTTCGAGCCACCTATTGAGGAGTTGTTCAGCTTTCCCTTGATCACAATCATCCTGACCATCCTGATCATCCCTAATGGACTCTGGTAGTTCGACCTGGCAATGAAAAACCCTGGCATTTGGTTGGGGGTGAATTCACTTGCCATGCTGATTCACCAGGTGTTAGCGGCTGGTTTTCAGCCGGATGATTCCCACAGATTTCGCTTCTTGAAGCGATGATTGGATACGCATCAATCAACAGGCCAGATCTCATGCGAGACAGCCCCATCCATGTGCGACAATCCAGCCCTCATGATTGGGACCATCCATCTGAGAATGACATCCATTCCCAGCCTCCGCCAGCCCCGTCAATCTCAAAGTCCGCAGGTAGCTGCACTTGTGGCAAGATGTTACGCATTCAAGGCCTGCGAGATGCAACAACTGTAGATCCAACAGCTGAGGAACATTTGGCATTAGTCAATAGCTAGTCATTAACGGTTGATAATCATTAATAGTTGATAGTAATCATTAGCTATCACAAAGGTGGATGATAGTTGATTAACAACAATGAGCTAATAGCCATCAACCCTGAGCCATTCTCAACCCTTAGCGCGACCACAACCATTCTCAACCTTTCGTCCAACCATCACCATAATCACCCAGCAGAATGAACCACAACCAACCACTAGCAACCATTGTCACTCACTACATCTCACCACCAGCCATTCCTCCACTGCAGTG
This sequence comes from Symbiodinium kawagutii, assembly GCA_009767595.1. Classification (NCBI taxonomy): domain Eukaryota; class Dinophyceae; order Suessiales; family Symbiodiniaceae; genus Symbiodinium; species Symbiodinium kawagutii. The sequence continues at coordinate 31,139 of VSDK01017766.1, read as the reverse complement.
TTTCGCCTGGCCGGAGCCAAGCTCATGCAACGCGACGCGCACGATGGCACACACTTCGTTGTAGAGTGCAACCAGACGGACGTCACATTGCATTGTACAACGAAGTGCGCCCACCATCGTGACTTGGCGCTGGAAAAAGTTGATCAAGCACCTGAGTCGAGCCATGCATAAGTAGGGATCAGAGAAACGTGCATGTCCATGTGCTGCACAGGTGTCAATCGTTCAAGCCACCCATTGAGGAGTTGTTCAGCTTTCCCTTGATCACAATCATCCTGACCATCCTGATCATCCCTAATGGACTCTGGTAGTTCGACCTGGCAATGAAAAACCCTGGCATTTGGTTGGGGGTGAATTCACTTGCCATGCTGATTCACCAGGTGTTAGCGGCTGGTTTTCAGCCGGATGATTCCCACAGATTTCGCTTCTTGAAGCGATGATTGGATACGCATCAATCAACAGGCCAGATCTCCTGCGAGACAGCCCCATCCATGCGCGACAATCCAGCCCTCATGATTGGGACCATCCATCTGAGACTGACATCCATTCCCAGCCTCCGCCAGCCCCGTCAATCTCAAAGTCCGCAGGTAGCTGCACTTGTGGCAAGATGTTACGCATTCAAGGCCTGCGAGATGCAACAACTGTAGATCCAACAGCTGAGGAACATTTGGCATTAGTCAATAGCTAGTCATTAACGGTTGATAATCATTAATAGTTGATAGTAATCATTAGCTATCACAAAGGTGGATGATAGTTGATTAACAACAATGAGCTAATAGCCATCAACCCTGAGCCATTCTCAACCCTTAGCGCGACCACAACCATTCTCAACCTTTCGTCCAACCATCACCATAATCACCCAGCAGAATGAACCACAACCAACCACTAGCAAAACCAAAGGAAAAGGAAAAGGAGCAAAGGGAAAGACAAAGAATGCCGGAGCCAAGCTCATGCAACGCGACGCGCACGATGGCACACACTTCGTTGTAGAGTGCAACCAGACGGACGTCACATTGCATTGTACAACGAAGTGCGCCCACCATCGTGACTTGGCGCTGGAAAAAGTTGATCAAGCACCTGAGTCGAGCCATGCATAAGTAGGGATCAGAGAAACGTGCATGTCCATGTGCTGCACAGGTGTCAATCGTTCAAGCCACCCATTGAGGAGTTGTTCAGCTTTCCCTTGATCACAATGATCCTGACCATGCTGATCATCCCTAATGGACTCTGGTAGTTCGACCTGGCAATGAAAAACCCTGGCATTTGGTTGGGGGTGAATTCACTTGCCATGCTGATTCACCAGGTGTTAGCGGCTGGTTTTCAGCCGGATGATTCCCACAGATTTCGCTTCTTGAAGCGATGATTGGATACGCATCAATCAACAGGCCAGATCTCATGCGAGACAGCCCCATCCATGTGCGACAATCCAGCCCTCATGATTGGGACCATCCATCTGAGAATGACATCCATTCCCAGCCTCCGCCAGCCCCGTCAATCTCAAAGTCCGCAGGTAGCTGCACTTGTGGCAAGATGTTACGCATTCAAGGCCTGCGAGATGCAACAACTGTAGATCCAACAGCTGAGGAACATTTGGCATTAGTCAATAGCTAGTCATTAACGGTTGATAATCATTAATAGTTGATAGTAATCATTAGCTATCACAAAGGTGGATGATAGTTGATTAACAACAATGAGCTAATAGCCATCAACCCTGAGCCATTCTCAACCCTTAGCGCGACCACAACCATTCTCAACCTTTCGTCCAACCATCACCATAATCACCCAGCAGAATGAACCACAACCAACCACTAGCAACCATTGTCACTCACTACATCTCACCACCAGCCATTCCTCCACTGCAGTGTTTCGCCTGGCCGGAGCCAAGCTCATGCAACGCGACGCGCACGATGGCACACACTTCGTTGTAGAGTGCAACCAGACGGACGTCACATTGCATTGTACAACGAAGTGCGCCCACCATCGTGACTTGGCGCTGGAAAAAGTTGATCAAGCACCTGAGTCGAGCCATGCATAAGTAGGGATCAGAGAAACGTGCATGTCCATGTGCTGCACAGGTGTCAATCGTTCGAGCCACCTATTGAGGAGTTGTTCAGCTTTCCCTTGATCACAATCATCCTGACCATCCTGATCATCCCTAATGGACTCTGGTAGTTCGACCTGGCAATGAAAAACCCTGGCATTTGGTTGGGGGTGAATTCACTTGCCATGCTGATTCACCAGGTGTTAGCGGCTGGTTTTCAGCCGGATGATTCCCACAGATTTCGCTTCTTGAAGCGATGATTGGATACGCATCAATCAACAGGCCAGATCTCATGCGAGACAGCCCCATCCATGTGCGACAATCCAGCCCTCATGATTGGGACCATCCATCTGAGAATGACATCCATTCCCAGCCTCCGCCAGCCCCGTCAATCTCAAAGTCCGCAGGTAGCTGCACTTGTGGCAAGATGTTACGCATTCAAGGCCTGCGAGATGCAACAACTGTAGATCCAACAGCTGAGGAACATTTGGCATTAGTCAATAGCTAGTCATTAACGGTTGATAATCATTAATAGTTGATAGTAATCATTAGCTATCACAAAGGTGGATGATAGTTGATTAACAACAATGAGCTAATAGCCATCAACCCTGAGCCATTCTCAACCCTTAGCGCGACCACAACCATTCTCAACCTTTCGTCCAACCATCACCATAATCACCCAGCAGAATGAACCACAACCAACCACTAGCAAAACCAAAGGAAAAGGAAAAGGAGCAAAGGGAAAGACAAAGAATGAGGTCGACTTGGCTAATCTGGTCATCGATCCTCAGCATTTTGCCACGGATGAAGGTGATGTTGCCATGCTACCCTTGGAAAGGTTTGGAGCAGACCAGACAGGGTTATGTGTTGTTACACCAGCTGAGGCCATGCAGTGCATACATACAGCCACAAAGAGTTGTGAACCACTTGCACTGCTCATCGTTGGCTCACCTGATCAGCTCAAAGAATTTGGGGACATTTACACCATACCAGCTTATGGAGCCAACCAAACACCCATGATTGTGCAGGCCGCGCTCATGCAGTTTGGGGATTCACCTGTGTACTATCGGTTGAAGGTACCTTCAGTCACTGTTAGCTCGGAAGCAACAACGACCATCGAATTCTGCATCATGCGAGATCAGGTACCGAAGTGGACAGATGCACAGATTCCCCTACACTACATTGGGGTTCACATATCGACCCTGAGGGGGTGCAACCTCCAATCCACCTGGTCGATTCGGGCCTGCGATGCCACCAGGAAACCAGTGAGCCACCGTGATGCACATCATTGGCACGGATTCATTCGTGTCAATGACAATCTCTTAGAAGCCGTATTGTCCAGGTCAGGTGCTGCTGGTATCTATCTGGTGCCAAAAACCAACGAACATAAGCACGACCCAAGGTATGCTGTGGTGAACCTTCCGGGGAAGAGTTTGCAAGAAGTGATGAATAAAGCTGCCCAGTGTCCGAACACACTAGGAGTGGTTAAAATGGGTGAAGGCTATGGCATTCGAACCAAGAAAGAATTCATCACCAGTGTCCGTTCCAAGTTGCTGCCAGAAACAGCCTATGTTGAATATACAAGCTTTGATGATGACGAAGACCTTTTCACGCTCAGCCACTTGCCACAGATCACCAAGGACGATCTCAACGCTGCTTTGACACAGGCAGGATGGGAAGCCAAAGCAATCAAACAGCAGGGCATGAGCAAGTGGGTGGTGGCCTCAAAGCAACAGCCCAGGGTAGCCCACCTGGCTATCAACGGGTTCTTGGCCACCATTGAGAAGCAGACGCAAAAGAGTGGTTCGTACCATGCTGTTTCGGTTGTTGCCAGAGAATACAAAGTGGACATGGTCACTGATTCTGCCACGAATGTAGTTTCAACCACCTCGCGCTTTGCAGAAATCAAGACACACATGGAAACACAGATTGAACATGTCATTGAAGGCCGACTCCAGCAGGCCAATGCACGCATCGAAGCACTCACCGATGCTATCCAAACTATGCAGACCAACAATGAACGACTTCAGGAGCAGGTAAACAATGACATGCATCAGCTTCGTGATGAACAGATGTTTGCCAAGCAGAAACTCCAGGAGGTCGAGAGCTCAGTCGCTGCATCCGGTAGTGCAATCATTGAGCACATGACCAAAATGTTCTCTAGCATGCAGAGTAACTTCATCAAAGACTTGGATTCCAGATTTGGAAATGATCCCGAGAAAAGGGCAAGAACTGGAAGCGAACCATCCAAGATTGACCCCTTTGCGACCAAGTCATGACTATGCAGGCCCAGGAGTTGGATGACTCAAAAGGGCCTTCTCTTCATGCTATGTAACATTATCATGTTGGTGCAACCAGTTGATGCTATGCAAATCAAACCGGACAGGTTGACCGACACTCAATTCGAGATGGGTGTTTCATATGAGCATTCGTCGATGCATTCGAAATTTGCCTATGGCACGCAAAACCATATAAACATGCAAGATATGCACACCAAAATTGGTAGTTGTTTGCAACTCTTTCCAGGAAGAGTGAATGTGAGAATTGGAGAAGCGGCCAATCCTGGCCCCAGTGCTGATGATACAAGTGATGAATTAAGCTTCAGAACCTTCAATCCCACCCAACTACTAGGTAATGAAGACCTACTTGGTGAATGGCCGCGTGGGATTTGGACTGCAGCTGAAACGTCACATACCCATGCAGCGATGAATGTGATGACCAAGCGGTTCCGCAAGAAGGGGCTCAACACTGTTTTTGGACATCCAGTGGAAAAGCTCAACAACAATGCGGGAATCTATCGGGGTAGAGCCCTTGGTTGTGCTACCATATCGGCTTTCCCCTTGCAGCCATACCCTCAGATGGATGATGATTCATTCCAAACCATTTGCAGATCCACTGATGCACTCGTTCAATTGGGTTGGGGTGTTACCATGTATAGTGGAGTCATCTATGGGCCCACTAGTACAAACCAATACTATACGGATCCCGAAAGAGTCTTCAGAAGAGCAACGCATCCCATCGTTGAGAGGGCATGCATGTTCAGGGGACCAGCTGCGATTTCGGGAGACTTCAACAGAGACCTACAGCAATGCTATTTCTGGCCAACTTTGGTTAGTAAGGGATGGGTGGACTCCGCCGAGCTTGCTTTCAGACTGTTTGGGTGGGAACCAGAGCCTACTTGCAGGGATAGAACTCGCCGTTCATTTGTACTTGTGAATGCACAGATGGCGCAGTACCTTTGTTCTTGCAAAGTGGTTAACAGGTTTGATTTTGACACGCATCCGGTGTTAGAAGCTACCTTTCGGATCGCTACTCAACATCTTCCACAAGAAATGTGGTCCATCCCACGAAGTTCAGATGACATACTGTTAGATCCTCAAGTCCTTGAGGATGAATGTGCTGAGCGATGCAATCGGTTTGAACCACGGTTTTGTGAATCCTTGGAAAACAAGCAAGTGGATGTTGCATTTACGTACATGATCCAAGTCTATGAACAGGCCTGCCAGAAAGCTGCGGTCACTACGGAAGGGGAACAGGCTGTGTTTCCTGCAGGATGCCTTAAAAAGTCGCAGTCCAAGCTGACTAAACGTAAACACCAAATGCCAGTTTTGAAACAAGCGAGACATGGTGAATCAAATTTTGCCATCTGCCAAGCCAGCGTGTGGTTGAGACAAAGGGTGGCACAAGTCAGACGCATCAAGAGTCTCCTTGGACAACTGCATTCTTACAACTATAGTCAGAACTGGAAGGCGGGGGTACAATGTGATGCACTTTGGGCGAGCATCTTACGAGCTCCAGGGTTTGGTAGAGGATTTTGCCAATGGTGTTTTCAACACATGCAGTTCTTCGTGCCTTGCTTCAGACCAGAAGAAGTGTATATTCAAGAACTTTTGCATACTTTGGAACAAGTAGTCCATAGGGATGTGCAACGTGAGAAAATGCAGCAATTTCAGAGTTTCAGAAAACGACTCAAAACTGACATGGCAAAAGGGGGAGCTATGGCCTACAAGCAAGTTCGTGATGATGGAGCGCCACCCCTCACTTTTTTGAACATTGAGCGTACAGTTGGCATCAAACAAATGAGGTGGAGCAAACAGGGCAACACCAAACTGTTGACTACTGAACCGGCTAAACTGCAGCTGGGTTTGCCCATTCGGTTTCAGGAACAGACTGCTTATATCACGGAACAAACGGATGAGTATGTGATATTGAGTACTCCTGTCAAACTGCGCTCATATGATAAACTTTGGTTGACTCAGAGTTCCAATACTGCCAATATTGAAGACATGCATGAACAACTTGCGCAATCATGGTCGCAGTTTTGGAATCTCCCTGAAGATGAACATGATGAATACTTGACGAATCTTCTCAGACACGATTTCCAATGGGAAGCATGTCCGTGTGAGGATTTTGACCTTCAGCTCTGGAGACACACTGTGAAAAATGCAAACACCAAAACAACACGTGGTGCTTGTGGGTTGTCGGTCATTGACATGCAACGATTTCCCAATGTGCTTGTTGAATGGCTTTTTCGGATTTTTGAATATGCTGAGCAACATCGGCACTGGCCGAAGCGACTTACGGTGGCACGGGTGGCTATGCTTGCTAAACCAGATGCTGCGAAGAATACGGCTTTGGGAGTGAGACCAATCACTATTTTAAGTGTGGTATACCGACTTTGGAGTACCTACAGAAGCAAGCAATTGCTACAATTCCTGGGTAACAGGTTACCTCCGCAAGTTGGAGGAATTGCAAACCGTGTCAGCTCAGACTGCATGGCGGCTTTGGTTTGCGATTACATTGAACGACAATTTGCAGGGAACACATCTGCGTGTGGCCTCGTTGTAGACTTGGTCAAATGTTTTAACCTGATACCACGAAATGCTGTACACGATATGATGAGATGTATGGGTATACATGAAAAATACATACGGGGGCAAGGTGCGATGCTGGATCACCTTGACAGATACCTTGATGTTGCCGGGAGAACAGGACCGGTTGTGGGCAGCTGCAGAGGAGTACCTGAAGGATGTGCCATGAGTGTGGTTACAATGACAATTCTTACTACCTTTGCGGCTATTGCCATTGCTGAAGATAATCCGGAGACTCTCTTGACCATGTTTGCTGACAACTGGGGCGCGGTCATGCGCGACGTCGGTACCCTGAAAGTATTGGCTAATAAGTTGGAACAGTTTGTCAAAAGCCTGAACATGCAAATTAGTGCTGAGAAGTCGTGGACTTGGGCTACTACAAAAGGGGCACGCAAGGCACTGCAAACGGTTACACTCAATGACAAACCGGTTCAAACGAAGTTGAGTGCCAAAGATCTTGGATGTGATCTCACATACACGAAACGTGCTCGCAAAACCACACAGAAATCACGACTTAAGAAATCCATCCGAATGTTGCAGAGAGTTCGGATGAGGAAATATCCCAAAGCACTGAAGAGGAATATGATGAAGACTTTGGGGGTGGGTGTAGTTGCTTATGGTTCTGAACTTTTACGATTTGCACCCTCCGATATGCACAAATTGCGTACTGCACAGGCCCAGGCATTGGGTTACAGCAAGTCAGGAGCCAATGTTTTCCTCTCAGGCAATGTGACCGGTGAATACTCTGACCCCCAACAATGCTTGTTGCGACGCAGAATCAAATTTTTCAGGCGGTTCTTCAAACTTTTTCCGGAACGCAGAGGAGCCTTCCTGGATCGGCTCCATCGGAAAACTGGACACAAATGCGGGTTGACCAGCAACTTGCGTAACACGTTCAACGAAATCGGATGGACATGTCTTGCTGACGGTGGACTGGAACACACTTCTGGGTTACGGTGTAACTGGGTTTTGGACCCGTTGGTATGGATTTTTCATTTATTTGACAAAGCATGGACTCGGCATGTCTGCGACAACGTGAACAGAAAACATTTTGACATAGATGCCTTTTCATCTTCTGGTTTTCAGGAAATTGTGGCCAAACGCAATGACCAGGACAAGGGTTTCCTATATCATTTAGCATGTGGCCGACACGTGACAAACAATGCATTGCATCACTACTCATATAATGCGGCTACTGATCGATGTCCCTTTTGCCACCAGCGTGATAGTAAGGAACACAGGTTGAAGCATTGTGATGGGCTACAAGCATTGAGAAGCAAACATGCCACTTGCATCCGTCAAGTGTTGCAACAGCCAGAAGCTTGCTGGGCTTTTGGTATACTCCACGATGACTTTAGTGCGCTCCAATTTAAACGAGAGCATTTTCAGATGGAGCCTCCTGCATGTGATTCCTTTTCACACAACCACACTGAAGTCTATGTTGATGGCTCTTCCCATTTTAACTGCGATTGGGAGTGCTGTATTGCGGGATCGGCAGTCATCGCAGTTAGTGAGGACCCGGTACAACCACTCTCCTGGAAGCTGGTTACACGGAAATTGTTGCCGGGATGGTTCCATAATTCATATCGTGCTGAGATCTTTGCAATTTATTTGGCTATTCAGAGTTTTGCTGCGGTTAGTATAAAGTCGGATTGTGAAGCTGCAGTCAAAGAAATGCAACAACTGTTGAGGTGTAAACATGAAGGCAAGCTACATGAACCCACGTCACATGAGGATCTCTGGAGACTCATATGGAATGAGATAGAACATAGGGATGTCAACAACATCAACATTACGTGGGTCAAGGCACACGTACAGCAAGCCCAATGCACTTCGGCACAACAAGCTCGTGATGCCTTTTACAATAATATCGTTGATAGTGAAGCAAAGAAAGCTGTGTGTGCCGATGCTTTTTCCCTTTGGCATCGTCTCAGCTGCATTTACCAGAATAAACAAGATCACAAGAAACTCATGTGGTCTTACCATAATTTCCTCTTGGAAATGTTGGAGTTGCTGCGCAACACCAAGGCCTTAGATGTGGTGACGCGTGAGGTCATTCCGGACTTCCATGCCATGTCCCACGTGCGTAGCCCCTTTTTCCAATTTACCATGCCCACTGAGGGACTTCTACAGACATGTCCATTTGGCATTACGTTTGCACGCCGCTTTGCACAGTGGTGGTGCGACCTTTCATGGGGTCAAGGTGAAGAAATCAGTTTTCATGAACTGTACATGGCCTTTTGTATGCAAACACGTACCATGGCACCTGTGGTACTTGGTCAGAAGAAGTACGCACTTAGAGATGAATGCCACGAAGCTGACATATCTCCTTTGACCTTTGCACTGCAGGTTAATGTTTGGGATAAAACAGTAAAATGGTGGATGCGGCTTACCCACCAGCCGCTACAAGTTCAGAAAGTTAGGGCTCTCCATTGCTACGGGTATAGCTATCCAGTGAAGGGGTTTTCGCAACGACCTCAGATTGTTGGGGCTACTACTGTGTGCCAAGAGCTTTGGAACTACTTTCATCCAAGTGATTTAGGTGCTACCAGCAGATCCCTCCAAAGACCCTGGTGTGTCCAGGGCAAACCACGTCTTGTCCCCCATGCGGCCTACGGGGGAGGGTAAGATGCTAGGGATTGAATGTGATGTGATGTGATGTGATGAGTCAAGTCTTGTCGTGTCCACGTTGTGATGTACATACGCGCTGCTGATGTGTATCATAGCCAACAAGAGCATGCAACTGCAAAAGCAAAAAAAAAACATTGTCACTCACTACATCTCACCACCAGCCATTCCTCCACTGCAGTGTTTCGCCTGGCCGGAGCCAAGCTCATGCAACGCGACGCGCACGATGGCACACACTTCGTTGTAGAGTGCAACCAGACGGACGTCACATTGCATTGTACAACGAAGTGCGCCCACCATCGTGACTTGGCGCTGGAAAAAGTTGATCAAGCACCTGAGTCGAGCCATGCATAAGTAGGGATCAGAGAAACGTGCATGTCCATGTGCTGCACAGGTGTCAATCGTTCGAGCCACCTATTGAGGAGTTGTTCAGCTTTCCCTTGATCACAATCATCCTGACCATCCTGATCATCCCTAATGGACTCTGGTAGTTCGACCTGGCAATGAAAAACCCTGGCATTTGGTTGGGGGTGAATTCACTTGCCATGCTGATTCACCAGGTGTTAGCAGCTGGTTTTCAGCCGGATGATTCCCACAGATTTCGCTTCTTGAAGCGATGATTGGATACGCATCAATCAACAGGCCAGATCTCATGCGAGACAGCCCCATCCATGTGCGACAATCCAGCCCTCATGACTGGGACCATCCATCTGAGAACCCCAGCCTCCGCCAGCCCCGTCAATCTCAAAGTCCGCAGGTAGCTGCACTTGTGGCAAGATGTTACGCATTCAAGGCCTGCGAGATGCAACAACTGTAGATCCAACAGCTGAGGAACATTTGGCATTAGTCAATAGCTAGTCATTAACGGTTGATAATCATTAATAGTTGATAGTAATCATTAGCTATCACAAAGGTGGATGATAGTTGATTAACAACAATGAGCTAATAGCCATCAACCCTGAGCCATTCTCAACCCTTAGCGCGACCACAACCATTCTCAACCTTTCGTCCAACCATCACCATAATCACCCAGCAGAATGAACCACAACCAACCACTAGCAACCATTGTCACTCACTACATCTCACCACCAGCCATTCCTCCACTGCAGTGTTTCGCCTGGCCGGAGCCAAGCTCATGCAACGCGACGCGCACGATGGCACACACTTCGTTGTAGAGTGCAACCAGACGGACGTCACATTGCATTGTACAACGAAGTGCGCCCACCATCGTGACTTGGCGCTGGAAAAAGTTGATCAAGCACCTGAGTCGAGCCATGCATAAGTAGGGATCAGAGAAACGTGCATGTCCATGCGCTGCACAGGTGTCCATCGTTCGAGCCACCTATTGAGGAGTTGTTCAGCTTTCCCTTGATCACAATCATCCTGATCATCCTGATCATCCCTGGTGGACTCTGGTAGTTCAAACCGGCAATGGAAAAACCTGGCATTTGGGGAGTTGTCGTCGTCGTCCTCCTCCTCCTCCTCCTGGATGAATTCACCTGCCGTGCTGATTCACCAGGCGTTAGCGGTCCCAGCCGCCTACTGTCCTGGCAGTTCCAAGAGCACTTCACAGTTTCCACTTTCGCATTGCATATTGCACCGTAAGAGTTTTCCCGTGACTGGGCTGAGGAATTTAAGCTCGTCATCGCTGACGAAGTCTCGTTCGCGATGACGAGCTTAAATTCCTCAGCCCAGTCTCTCTCTTTACATGACCAGTTTCTCGGAGATGCACATAAAGACGGCAAACCACGTTTTGACACAGCCGCATTTCAAAAAAATGGCGACCCTGTGCCTCTAGTGATCCCCAAAGCCTGGTAGGTTCTGACCCATGGCCACAACAGAGATCTGCCACGGCTCGAAGTCGGTAGCTCAACTTCTGCAGACCTCCATACTGGAAATTCTGGAGCAGACGTGGTGCATGGCAGGCCTGCGAGATGCAACAGCTGACGAACAGGTGGCTAACGACCACAAAATCAATCGCTTGTCATTGGCTAACTATTAATCGTCGATACTGATCATTAGTTGTTGCAATGGTTGAGAATGGTAGATTCAAAACCATTAGCCAATAGTGGCCATCAACCCTTAAACATTCTCACCCCTTAGCGTGACCAAGACCGCAACCATTACCAACCCCTCGTCCAACCATCAGTGACCAGAATTACTCACTGCCAGAATTGACCTCAATCAACCACTACCAGCCATTGTCACTCACTACATCTCACTACAAGCCATTTCTCCACTGCGCTGCAGTGTTTCGCCTCGCTGTGGCTGCCAGGAGCCAAGCTGCACTGGCGACCCAACCACCCAGACACGCACAACGAACTTCATGCCAACCATGGTGACAAGGCAAATCTTCCAGCACTTGATGGCCGGGAACAAGCAAGTAAGCAACTGAGTTGAGCCATGCATAGTTGGCTTTTCGTTGCCGACCACCCAGTTGGTGCCCAGTACCTGGTACCAGCCCCAATGCCTATGCAAGCGTTGGAACCGTCACCCAGTAATTGTGAATCATGTTGAATAGGATGGTGGGTAAATTGCCTAATTGATCACTAATAGTGGTTAATGATTGGTGGCTACTTGATCATTGATAGTGGTTAATGATTGGTGGCTACTTGATATTTGATAGTGTTTGATGATTGGCGGCTACTTGATCATTGATAGTGGTTTCTGATTGGTGGCTAATTGATCATTTTTAGTGTTTGATAGTTGGTGGCTACTTGATCATTAATAGTGGTTCATGATTGGTGGCTACTTGATCATTGATAGTGTTTGATGATTGGTGGCTGGTCAATGATTCAAATAGTGAGACGTGAACCCTCCAATTTCATGGAGCGATCCATCCACCATCATCCACCGATCAGGGTCAGCAATATAGCCCAAGATGGATGGACACATGCTGGACTCCTGTCTGCACGCTCAAGATGTTTCAGCGCAAGATGTGTCCAAAACAATTGTGGAGTCTTCCTCCAGTCAGGCATGCCTCTTCAGAGCAACTGGTTTCCAGTTGCCCAAAACTGGACGCTATTGTATTTCATTGTAATGGCATTGTGTGGTAAGCTCAGGAACAGATCTGTGTCTTAACTGTTCATGCCTCAAGTTCCTTGGAGTACCACGCAGCGCCAAGCTCTGAAACTGTTTCGTTAACATCGCTCGGGCTTGCAGCAAATTGCAAGATTAGCGGGCACATTTCTTCTCAGAAATCGATTTCCAGAACACTTGGATCTGGCACGATTTCCAGAGCAGGAGACCCTGTTTTCCAAGTGAATCTTAGTGGCTACTGTTGATCCCCTGCTAAATCTTCAGTTTTTGTTTGGGAGCTGTACAGTAATTCCAATCCCAAAAAGATTGCAAATCTAAGTTTGTGGCTGTAACCCACCCAGATATGGTGTCTGAAACATGCAAGCGGATTTCAAGCTGAATGCACTTGCACTTTTGCACTGAGCATTTTGCATATACCCTTCACCCTACGTACTTCTGAATGTGACAGACAACAGAGGCTCAAGCAGAACAACAAACTCAACCACAGCACCTCGTGAGCAGCAACAGCACAGCACCTCGTGGCATGCTGCATAGAAAAACTCGAAAGGAAAGTCTCCCATGCCTTGCACTCGCCCTTCCGCCCAAACGCAGCTTCAGCAAGTCGCACCCAAGTCATGCCATTTCAGATTTCTTATTGGGACTCGAGCGCAAAAGCTGTGTGTTTCCAAATTGCGGGCTAGAAAGAAGACCGAAAATCAACGGAGCACTTATGATGATGATCATCCCTTTCACTTAGCCTTGCATCTTTCGATAGAACTGCATGGAGCGCTGGGGTATGCCGCATCTGTGGGGCAATCATTGCACTGTGCGTGCGCGCTTGTATCTTTAATCTTATTCAGTCGCACGGGTTTTGTCACAGCAACTTTTTGAAACCGCCAATTTCCGTGCACAAAAAGTCGTGCGACACTGGCGGGTCACTCCTCTGTGTAGGCGGCGGCACGTGTGTATGTGTGTATGTGTGTGTGTGCGCGTGTGTGAGTAGAGAGAGAGAGAGGGAGGCAGCGAGAGAGAGAGAGAGAGGGAGAGAGAGAGAGAG
>VSDK01017766.1:0-13879 GCA_009767595.1 Symbiodinium kawagutii | reverse complement strand
CCAAGCCGCAGCAAGAATGCCAAACAAAGAAGCACAGTAGTCCCCGAGACCCAAAGCTTTAAAAATGTGGTGTTCAATGGCCCCTGCAAGATCCGTATGTCATGTTTTACCTCACCTGGGTCCAAGGCACAAGTCTTGAGGCAAAAGCATCCAACAGCTGCTGAAAGCAGCATGCTCTCCGGATCTGTCTGGTTCACCCGTTGTGGAAAACCAAAAATCATCTAGCCATTGCCAGGTTAGTCTGAAGGTACGCCGCATGATTCTCTGCTTCTCCACTGCTTCATGGTGGGGAGAATGAGATTGGCAGTGGAGGATGGACTGCAGACTGGGCCCCAGCCCAACAAGAGATTCTAATGGAATGAAATTGAGCGAAGGCAACGCACAGCAATGGATAGGGTTTACCGATACATGGGTGTTGAAACCGCATTGAGTCTGTGAGTGGCAGGTGCCGAAAGTCTTCAAGGTGTACCCAATGTAGCCATTGTAGGTGACAATGTGCAAAGACCAAGTAGAAAAATGACATACGAAACCCGGGCAGTGGCCATGCCAGGAAGGAAAAAACGGCAGCTACCCCCTCCGCTTGGGTCAAAAGCGAGAAACTTCAGCAAGTTTCCACTAGCTCTCGTTAAAAACACACATGACTTGGAACCCTCCTCAGTAACAACTTCTTTGGCAAATCGCCATGGGGAAGACTTTTTGCTGAAAGGAACACTGGCCAAAACAATCATCAATTGACTCTGATTCGTGCTTCACCTCTGCCAAGTATCATCGAGACAGTTCATGACAGCTGCGTTTGTCAGTGTGTACGTGTGCCTTCTTCAGCGCAGGACACATGCCAGGCACCTCACCCATGGTACAATGCAACAAGACTCTAAACACTTCTTCTGGCTAAACATATCGTACAAACATGGAGAAAAAAATGATCTGCAGATGGCGCATCTGCACATTGACCATCCACTTGCATTCTCTCAGCTTTGCACAAAATCAAACTCCGAAGGACAGTCCTCAACAGGCTGCTCTGCAGCAGGGGACAAGCACAAAAGCCAGAACCAGCAGAACGACCACCTGAGATTCCAACCTCGATGATGTCCTTGAACACTAACTTCCTTTCCCTGCATTGTTTCCACCACTTCACAATTTGATCGCGTAACGCCTTAACGCTAAACAAAAAAAACTGTTCTGAAAAAGTGCGGTTTGAGCCTCTTCATGGGCATGAGCCCAGCTTCTTCTTCGAGGGCCTGCAGCATCAGCCAGGACACTGAATCAGAACAAGAAAACTGCCCAAGCCCAATGAACAACCTGCTACCAGCTACCACCCCTGCTTGTAATTCAAGTACATGCGATATGTTTCCCAAAAAAGAATGGTGTATGTTGCTTGAAGGCTAGCACAAAAGCCCTCACAGATAACCCAAGCTGCAGAAACAACGCAGAAAGAACAAGAGAGTAGCCTTAACCATGTGGCGTTCAATGGCCCCTGCAGGATCCCTATGTCATGTTTTACCTCACCTGGGTCCAAGGCACAAGTCTTGATGCACCGAAGCATGCAACAGCTGCTGAAAGCATCATGCTCTCCAGATCTGTCCGGTTCACCAGTTTGGAAAACCAAAAATCATCTAGCCATTGCCAGGTTAGTCTGAAGGTACGCCGCATGATTCTGTGCTTCTCCACTGCTTCATGGTGGGGAGAATGAGATTGGCAGTGGAGAATGGACTGCAGAGTGGGCCCCAGCCCAACAAGAGATTCTAATGGAATGAAATTGAGCGAAGGCAACGCACGGCAATGGATAGGGTTTACCGATAAATGGGTGTTGAAGCAGTATTGATTCTGTGAGTGGCAGCTGCCGAAAGTCATCAAGGTGTACCCAATGCAGCCATTGTAGGTGACAATGTGCAAAGACTAAGTAGAAAACATGGGAAACCCGCACAGTGGACATGCCAGGAAGGAAAAAACGGCAGCTACCCCCTCCCCTGGGGTCAAAAGCGAGAAACTTCAGCAAGTTTCCACTAGCTCTCGTTAAGAACACACATGACTTGGAACCCTCCTCAGTAACAACTTCCTTGGCCAATCGCCATAGGGAAGACTTTTTGCTGGAAGAAAAACTGGCCAAAACAGTAATCAATTGACTCTGGTTCGTGCTTGACCTCTGCCGAGTATCATAGAGACAGTTCATGATATGTGTGTGAGTGTGCAGTTGTGCCTCCTTAGGTGGCTCAGCTCCAGATATGCCACGCACCTCACCCGTGGTACACAACAAGACCTTTGCACCTGGAAGCCCACGATCCACATCTGGGTATGGGTCAGGATTATTAACACCCAAAAGGCCGTTGATCATGGAAATCCGCTATAAACTAATGGCTTTTGGGGTACCCAATGGCTTGACCCAGAACCATCTGGAGACACACAACAGCATCGCATTCTGGGCCTCTCAGATCTGGTCTGAGGCCCAAACCGAGCCGCTCTGGGTCAAATTCCTGGCCGCGCTGGCAATGAACTGTTCGGCCACGAGTTACACTCCGTTCACTCCAGTGGTTGGAAGATAGATTCAATCAAGTAGATGACGACAATCTCAGAATGCATCATTTCGGTGTTTCTCAAAATCGGGAAGCCCAAAAACTGGTTGGTTTAGTACTATCAAGGGTCAATATTGGATGCTATGACTTGAGAAACCACCATTTCTGCCATTCCCCTTGAGGCCAAGGCCACGCGTGGTTCATTAAGGAAGAGCCTCATGAGCCCGCTTTGAACCAGCTCATCTCTAGCAGACATCTCGAAACCATGGCTGTGCTGGTTTTTGTTGGTATTTCTTTCATGGTCCATTGGCGATGGTCATGGCAAGATGGTACGTCCAGCTCTGAAAACAAACAAACAAACAAGAACTGAATCTAATCAACTCTGGAGATAAACAAACCCCATCTGAACATCTTGAAGTCTCAAGACTGCCATCACTTCCCCCAAAGTAGCCCACTTTGCGTCGCAATGGGTGCCTGCGCGAGCGCAGGTATGATGAAGAGTGGTCATCGGCAGCAATAATAATGTTAGATCCATATGGTTAAACCAACCAGCCAAAGGTTAACCAGGTTGCTAATGATTGATAGAAAGCGATAATAACCAGCAAGAATGGGGGATATATCAACCATATGATGGGTAAATATTAACCATCCCAAAAAGGGGTAGTAGTTAAACTCACAAAAGTTCGGCTAGATTGGTCACTCAGGGGCTGTGAACAGCTGGGGTAAAGGGTATTGGGTATTGACCCATAGCCATATCAATAACCTAGTTTATCTAATCTACCATGAAGATCCATAGAGTCTAGTAGTTGGATATGAGTTATGATATAACCATTAAAAGGGAGATATGAATGTGGCTTACCAATCATCCCAATCTTCCGGGCAGTTATTCACATCACAGCTTGACTAGCTTGGTCATGGGATGTTAACAGCTGGATTAAAGTGTAACCTGACCCACAACCAAGTCTGCTTATCTTTGGTGACCGCAGCTCTCACAACATGCAAAAATCACGTGACAAAAGAAATACGGCACAAAGGCGAAAGCGCGCGAAACATCCGCGCAAAGTCGGGTACAACAGCATGAGTTCCCATGTCACGTTCATCTGCCTCGCCCCTTCGAACCAACCTAATGCACATGCCTGACCTGCCCCCCTGCATCGCAGTTCGACATGCAACTCTACAGTATCCAAATCAGTTTACGTACTATGTTTGTTTTTCACCGAGGGCATCATAGATTGTCGTTGCTCTGAAAACGGCCAAAAATGTCTTGGCCAAGCGGTAAGACCAAGCAAATGGACGACACATGGAGGCAAACAGGCAGACGTGATTTGAGAACAAAGCGAGATGGTGGGATCCTGTGCACTATGAAATATTGATCATCGTTGCGCAACCTTGGTTCTTTCGGATTGAGCCCAGCATGCTACCTCCATCTTCCATGACAGTATCACAATTGTCGCAATCTTTTGCCAACCCGCCGTTTTCGACATCCTGCCTCTGCATCTTTTTCAGTAGCGGCCTTATGCACCTCCACGCTGATGTCCTTCCATGCGCCGCAACTGCACAACCAAGCGCTGCATCGAGCTTTTGGACCCATGGTGACTTGACCTGGGTAACACCGGTGACCTTGGAAAACTGACAGGGTCAACGTCCAGTTTCCCAGCCGCCGCTACTGTCCTCGCAGTTCCACTGGCACTTCACAGTGCCTTCTGCACACAGCTTCACCCATTTGTTGCCGGTGTGCTCCCACGTTGGGAACTCACCGGAGTCCTCGTCGGCAATGACGAGTTTAAATTCCTCAGCCCAGCAATCGTAAAACTCCAAAGGTGGATGCCCAGACAGATCTCTTTTTATATGACCAGTTTCTCAGAGCACAGAAAAACGGCAAATCACGTTGTGACACTGCTGCAGTTCTGCAGCTTAGTCCGTGCCCCCAAAGCCTGGTAGGATCCATGGCCACATCAATCTGCCAAGGCTCAAACTCTGCAGGTACCACCAGTTCTGGAGACCTCCATTCGGGGAAAGTCGTAGCAGATGTTGTACATCGCACGCCTGCGAGATGCTGAGGAACGGGTGGCCAAGAATCAGTAATCAATAGCTAATCATGGGCTAATCATTGATGGTTGATATAGTCAAATAATCCCCTTGCAAATTAAGTCGCACCCCTGGTACGGTTGATTTTCTAGACAGAAATTGGCTTGCCCTAACCTTTTTTTGGGTGGTTTCTTTACAAAATCAATGGGGCTAACCAGCTTTCCGAGGTCATTCTCTAGAAAGTTGCAAAAGTTCATGGATCATGGCATGTCCATGGGGGCATGAAATCACTACAGAATCCAGGTACCAGGGTTGCCACTTAACAGCTGTTTTCCTTTCAAATTCACTAAAAAATGCTCCTATGTCTTGGTTTGTAGGTCATCTTTTCAACATCCCACTGGTTTTGCCAATGACATTCCAGGGTTATGACGAGCAATTTCTTAAAACTGCACGGTCGCCCCAAAATAGCTAACCACTTTCAATTTTTCATAAAATCCAACATGTTCTTTATCCCCTTAATTTTCCTTACAACTTCCCTGCCCAATCCAACATAGCAACCGTTGCAGTCGTTGGCCCTGAAGCAGGGTTTTATGCTCTATGTGGCTGAATTGGGATGTATGCAGCTTGGCTGGCAATGGGCGGTCTCTCATGTGGATCATTGTTCAGTTTTCCTCATAGTCTGGCTACGTCTGGTTTAGGTTGCTTGATGTTGCTTTGGTATGTTTGAATTAGCCTATTGATGCCTATTTGTTAAGAAGGAACAATATGGAACAAAGATGAACAATATGTCACAGTGGGTTGTCATAGCATTCCATTTTCCAAAAGCTTTGGGGAGCTTTGGGGCTCCTAGGTGTTATGACTTCTGATTTTCTAGAGGATTGATTGGCGCCGTTTGCAGTCACGGGCCAGTGCCCCAAAGGCCCCCTGCTTGGCTGGAAATGTGAACATGGGCGAGGATGCTCGAGGTTCACCGCTGACATCAAACGATGACATGGTTTTCTATGTTTTCTCTGTTTGTTAATCAAAAATTGCAGTACCTAACCCCAAAATGCATACATCATATTCTCTAAAAACTTGATGGTCATTAGGTCATTAGGTCTGATTTTAGCAAGCAAGCCATCACTAGAAAATCAAGGGACCTAAGGTGTCTAAAAAAATGATACTCATAACCTCAAGTAACCCAAGAACAAAGGTAGAGAGGTGTAAAAATAATAGGCTTAAACAAACGCTGACGTTATTATTTTTTTAGAGGTTATTTCAAGGGGGATGTCAAATATATGTAAATGTAGCCAATGATAACCACCAACCCTTAAACATTCTCAACCATTAGCGCGACCGCAACAATTCTCAACCCTTCGTCCAACCATCAGTGACCATAATCACCCACTAGCAGAATGAACCAACCAGCCATTCCTCCACTGCGCTTCCGTGTTTCGCCTCGCTGTGGCTGCCAGGAGCCAAGCTGCACTGGCGCGCCAACCACCCAGACACTCTGTCCGGGGCGCGTGTCGTTGCATTGCACAACGAACTTTGTGCCAATCATGGTGAGTCAGCACTTCTGGCGCTTGATGGCCAGGAAAGCAAGTAAGCAGCTGAGTTGAGCCATGCATAGTTAGTGATCAGAGAAATGTGCATGTCCATGTGCTGCACTGGTGTCAATCATTCAAGCCACGGATTGAGGAGTTGTTCAGCTTTCCCTTGATCACAATCATCCTGATCATCCCTAATGGACTCTGGTAGTTCGACCTGGCTGTGAAAAACCCTGGCATTTCGTTGGGGGTGAATTCACTTGCCATGCTGATTCACCAGGTGTTAGCGGCTGATTTTCAGCTGGATGATTCCCACAGATATCAATCATCAGGCCATATCTCATCTCCTCATCCAGCTGAGATCCATCCAAAATCCATCAGATAATCAGCCTGTCCATCCAGCCCCATCCACCCTCATGATCGGGACCATCCATCTGAGAATTCCATCCATTCCCAGCCTCCACCAGCTCCACCAGCCCCGGGCACAAGACAAGGCCCCGTGGTTCGAGCACCGCAACCAGCGCCCTTACAGAGCTACGACAAAGAAATCGTCAAACTTCGGTGAGCTAATCATTAATGGTTGATAACAATCATCAGCTATCACAATGGTTGATGATAGTTGATTGCAATGAGCTCATGATGACCATCAACCCTTCTTGGCATCGGAAATGATACCTTGATATTCGAGGATCGATCAATCCATAGCCCAGGATATGTTCGGAATAGCCCCATGTCAGCAACAAATATCAGAGATCCTCAAGCTGCGAAAACGCACCTTCCACCCTCGAGGAAGTATCCACTGAGATCTACTGGGATGTCCATGAGAAGTACCCCCCACGAGCCAAAAAATCAAGCCCCAAATCCCTGGTCTCACATGGTCTCACCTGTCTCACCATCATTTTGATCGAACCGTGCATCTTGCCAACCCAAGAGCCTCAGCACCTTGGCCAAGACCCTGAAGGATCAGCTGAATCACACGCTGACCCCCTCTGCCGCTGCCAATGGCGAAGGATGGGCGGGCACGGTGGCACCACTTCCAGCTAAAAAAAGGACTGACCGCACTTACAACATCATCGTCGCCATTTACAACCAGAACACGAACGCTTCGAGTGGGTGTCACTGTGCGCCTGCTCGCTGCGCCGTCCAAGGGACTTGGATCTGTAGCACTAAGCAGGGTGATTTCAAACACTTTTTTGCTTGCTGGAGCTGTCTCAAATGCATAGATCAGCTCGCTGTCTCCTCCATTGATGTGGATCTTTCAAAAAATTGCTGGCAAAGCAGCCAGCGTTCTTCTTTTCGGAAGCTGTCACCGAAAATTTGCTTGAGTTCTTTCTGGAAAATACGTGCTACTTAATGATAAATTCATGGTTGCAGCATCTGGTTGTAAGGAATGGTTGGTGAATGATAAATCGATGGTGAAGACTGATCACGGAATTGCCAACAAACAACTCAAAGTTGTCTGACAATGGTTGGCTCAATAATGGTTAATATGCGTTTGTACATTGTAATCTATAGAGAAAACAGTTCAATCTCAAAAAACTCCAAAAGATCTTAAAAACAGATTTTGGTTGATACTGGCTGGTTGATAATGGCTGGTTTCATAATGGCTCATCATGATTTCGTCGTTCATCTAAACATCCACATCAATGCACCAAAGAGACACATAAGTTGGCACTTTGGCCGCTGGAACTCTGGCGAGCCGCGGTGTGGAAATGAGTTGAGCTGTTGGCTGTTAGGGGATGCTATGGATTGATATGGCAGAGTGGTCAACCAAAAAAATCTCAGATCATGGTCCATGGAGTCCATCCGAATCCAAAGCTGATGGCAGCAAAAGGACTGATGGTCGATTCATGAACTCCAAACAGTACGCAGTTGTGCCAAGTTGGTGGCTCCGAGTTGTTTCCATCATCGGTAACTCCCCACCAAAACCAGTGGCTGCGCTATCGCACCAGTGAGGTTGAGGACAAGGTCGCATCATCTATGGCAAGCATCGATGGTGTCCCTATACCCATTTCCACAGCTCAGCCTGAGGGCAACGGTGCCCACTGCGGAACATGCTGCTCTTCGGCTAAAATGCACCAGTGATCTCGTCAGCGACGACGACCTTAAATTCCTCAGCCCAGTCATCGGGAAACTCTGCAGCGGATGCCCAGACTGCGAAGATCTCTCTTTACATCACGGAAATGGCTGTGGGTTCCACGTGCCTCTGGTGATCCCTAAAATGGTAGGGACCCATGGCCACAACAATCTGCCAAGGCTCAATGGTGCAGTGCACCACGTCTGCTACCACTTTCCCTGAATGGAGGTAACACCACAATTCAGGGAAAGTTGTGGCAGACGTGGTGCACTGCACCAACAGGCCTTATCTCATCTCCTGCCCCATCCGTGTGCGAGAATCCAGCCATGATTGGGACCATCCATCTGAGAATGACATCCATTCCCACCCTCCGCCAGCCCCATCAATCTGCCAAAGCTAAAAGTCCGCAGGTAGCTCCACTTGTGGCAAGACGTGACGCATCAAGGCCTGCGAGATGCAACAACTTTAGATCCAACAGCTGAAGAACAGTTGGCATTGATCAACAGCTAGTCATTAATGGTTGATAAAAATCATGAGCGATCACAAATGGGCAAAATTGTCCTCTGAAGGCACTGTGAAGTGCCAATGGAACTGCCAGGACACTTCACAGTGCCTTCAGCGGACAATTTTGCCCATTTGTTTTCGGTGTGTTCCCACGTTGGGAACTCACCAGTTCTCTCGTCAGCGATGACGAGTTTAAATTCCTCAGCCCAGTCACGGGAAAACTCTCAGGGTGCAATATGCAATGCGAAGATCTCTCTTTCCATAACCCGTTTCTCATTATCAAATCACGTTTTGACACAGCCGCATTTCAAAAAATGGCGACCTTGTGCCTCTAGTGATCCCCAAAGCCTGGTAGGTTCCGACCCATGGCCACAACAGAGATCTGCCAAGGTTCGAAGTGGTCTGGTAGATCAACTTCTGCCGACCTCCATACTGGAAATTCGGAGGCAGACGTGGTGCATGGCAGGCCTGCGAGATGCAACAGCTGAGGAACAGGTCCCTAACGACCACAAAATCAATGGCTTATCATTGGCTAACTATCAATGGTTGATACGATCATTAGTTATTGTAGTGGTTGAGAATGGTAGATTCAAAACCATTAGCTACTATTGGCCATCAACCCTTAAACATTCTAAACCATTAGCGTGACCAAGACCGCAACCATTCTCAACATTTCGTCCAACCATCATTGACCAGAATTACTCACTGCCAGAATCGACCTCAATCAATCACTACCAACCATTGTCCCACTACCAACCATACCATTACCCAACCATTGTAGTGAGGGACAACCAACCACTACCACCCATGGTCACTCACTACATCTCACTACCAGCCATTCCTCCACTGCGCTTCCGTGTTTCGCCTCGCTGTGGCTGCCAGGAGCCAAGCTTCGCTGGCCCGCCAACCACCCAGACACTTTGCCCGGGGCGCGTGTGGCTGCACTCCACAACGAACTTCATGGTGACAAAGCAAATCTTCCAGCACTTGATGGCCAGGAAAGCAAGCAGCTGAGTTGAGCCATGCATAGTTGCAGACCACCCAGTTGGTGCCGTGGCCAGGCTCCCACCCAGTTGGTGCGGTGGCTAATCGATCATTAGATAGTGGTCAATGATTCATATAGTGAGACGTGAACCCTCCAATTTCATGGAGCGATCCATCCACCATCATCCACGAATCAGGGTCAGCAATATAGCCCAAGATGGATGAACACATGTTGGACTCCTGTCTGCACGTGCAAGATGTTTCAGCGCAAGATGTGTCCAAAACAAGTGTGGAGTCTTCCTCCAGTGAGGCATGCCTCTTCAGAGCATCTGGTTTCCAGTTGCCCAAAACTGGACGCTATCGCACGTCATTGCGATGGCATTGCGTGGTAAGGTCAGGAACAAATCTGTGTCTTAACTGTGCCACAAGTTCCTTGGAGTACCACGCGGTGCCAAGCTCTGAACATGTTTCGTTAACATCGCCTGCGCTTGCAGCAAATTGCAAGACTACCGGGCACAGTTCCTCTCACAGGTCCATTTCTTCAAGAACACTTTTATCTGGCGCGATTTCCAGAGCAGGAGGCCGCGTTTTCCAAGTGAATCTTGGTGGCTGCTGTTGATCCCCTGCTAAAACTTCACTTTTTGTTTGGGAGATGTATGGTAATTCCAAGCCCAAAAAGATTGCAAATCTAAGTTTGTGGTGTAACCCACTCAGATATGGTGTCTGAAACATGCAAGCGGATTTGAAGCTGAATGCACTTCCACTTTTGCACTGAGCATTTGCATATACCCTTCACCCTACGTACAACGATTCTAAATGTGACAGACAAGAGAGGCTCAAGCACTCAAGCAGAACAACAAACTCAACCACAGCACCTCGTGAGCAGCAACAGCTGCATAGACCAATCAACTCCTTGGCATGCATAGAAAAACTGGAAAGGAAAGTCTTGTGAAACGACAAAAATCCTTGGCCACTCCCCATGCCTTGCACTCGCCCTTCTGCCCAAACGCAGCTTCAGCAAGTCGCACCCAAGTCATGCGATGTCTGCTATTTCCAATTTCTTGTTGCAAAAGTTGTGTGTTTCCAAATTGCGGGCTAGAAAGAAGACCGAAAATGAATGGAGCACCTATGATCATAATCATCCCTACCCGTTAGCCTTGCATCTTTTGATAGAACGGCATGGAGCGCTTGGGTATGCCGCATCTGTGGGGCAATCGTTGCACTGTGCGTGCGCGCTTGTATCTTTGACCCTAATCAGTCGGACGGGATGTGTCACAGCAACTTGTTTGAAACCGCCAATTCCTCTGCACAAAAAGTCGTGCGACACTGGCGGGTCACTCCTCTGTGTAGGCGGCGGCACGTGTGTATGTGTGTATGTGTGTGTGCGCGTGTGTGTGAGTAGAGAGAGAGAGAGAGGGAGGCAGCGAGAGAGAGAGAGAGAGAGCACCCCCCTGTGCCAAAGGGTCCTGACAGTTGCCAGTCTCCAATTGTTCGAATCTTTTCAGCATCAGCAGGAGGATGGAGAGAACATATCCCATCCAACGGAGCTCCTCATAATGCTCCTAGGATATTGCTAGGGATGATTGGCGACGTACCTGAATTACAAACCAGTGATGGTTGCGCCTTTCGTTCAATCTGCTGGTGCTGAATTCAGGGGGGGTTCACAATTGAGAATAACAGCTGGCTAAGCTCAAAACCGGCATGCTGCATGACTGATGTAACTAGGTGAGCAGATTTTCATCCACCATAGTCACCATCATCACGGCTTCGCGCCTTTACCGCCAATGTTAGCAAGAAGAACGTTTTAGGGCGACGAATTCTAAGTTCTGGTATCCCGCCAACGAATCTGTCCTTCAAGTGTTTGTGTGTGTGGGGGGGGGA
The DNA here is from genome assembly GCA_009767595.1 of Symbiodinium kawagutii. Taxonomy (NCBI): domain Eukaryota; class Dinophyceae; order Suessiales; family Symbiodiniaceae; genus Symbiodinium; species Symbiodinium kawagutii. The sequence continues at coordinate 2,366 of VSDK01017766.1, read as the reverse complement.
GGGTGGGCAGCGCGCGAAAAGAAGGGAACACAAAAAACGTCAAAGTAAGATGCACATTGGCAGCACGGATGGAAAGGCCTTTTGCCTCTAGAGCATGACAGCAACACATGCAGACAGAGTACAGCGGAACAAGCACAACTGGGAGGATCACGGCTGAGGCTCCAGCTTGAATCATACGCTCCTTCAGGAGCTTCCGCAAAGACAGCTGGCCACTCCACCACCTCGCAATACTGTTCTTTTTTTTCGAACGAAATCGGTCATAGCTGCAGCCAACAGAAGCATCTCACACAGCTACGCCCCTGAAAGCTGATAGTTTAAAATTCGACATGCCGGTTGGACTTCTGCAGGACGAGGGTGGCACCCTCTTCGGAGGCTGCCTACAGCATCAGCTATGACAAAGCCCAATGAGCAACATGCTGCCACCCCTACTTGCTTTTAAAGTATACGTGTTATTTTTTCCCAAAAGGAATGGTGTATATTACTTGAAGGCTAGCACAAGCGCCCTCACAGACAACCCAAGCCGCAGAACCAACGTTGAAAAAAACACTAGAGTAATCCCCTGGACCCGAAGCTTTCAATTACGCCGCCTAGACCCCATATAGCTGTTGGAATCAGGTTTCTTTTCCAAGGATACTACTGACAGTCATAGCTGTAGTGTACCTGAACGCGTTGTCACCCATTCGGGGGTCGAATTCGGTGCCCAAATGCGTTGTTAGTAGCAGTACTAAGAAAAGAGAATAAGAATGCCGCACCAACAAGAGGAGTGGCATCAATCCAATCATGTCGACACCATTGCGGCACCAGCAGTGGCACCCTCCGGAACAGCGGCACCCACAAAATCATGTGGACACCTATCTCGCAAGAGTCCGGCACCAGCAGGGGCACTCTCTGGAAGAGCAGCGGCACCCACCCAATCATGTCGACACCTTTCTGGCAACAGCAGTAGCACCCTCTGGAACATCAGCAGCAGCCACCCAATCATGTTGACACCAGTCCGGCACCAGAAGGGGCACCCTCTGGAACAGCAGCGGCACCCACCCAATCATTTTGACACCTTTCCGGCAACAGCAGCAGCACCAAGCCAAGTATGTTGACGTCCGTTTCTCCTCTACTCGAAGTAAGAACCCCAAATAGGTTCGCTATCTGGGGAAAATTGCGCCACTCAATGTCTGCTGCAAGATCCGTGTGTCACGCTTTACCTCACCTGGATCCAAGGCACAAGTCTCAAGGACCAAGCGAAGCATGCAACAGCTGCTGAAAGTATCATGCTCTCTGGATCTTGTAGATTCACCACTTAGGAAAACCAAAAACCATCCAACCATTGCCAGGTTAGTCTGAAAGTAAGCTGCATGATACTATGTTTCTGAACTACTTCATGTTGGGGAGAATGAGCTTGCCGGTGGATGATGGACTGCAGACTGGTCCCTAACGAGAAATTCTCATGGAATAAAATTGAGAGGAGGCAACGCATGGCAACCGATAGCATTTACCAATACATGGTGTTGAGGCTGTATTGAGTCCGTGAGTGGCAGCTGCCGAAAGATATCAACCTATACCTAGCCATGGTAGGTGACAAGGAAGGAAAACTGGCCAAAACAATCATCAATTGACTATTGACTCTGGTTCATGCTTCACCACGACCAGGTATCATAGACAGATCATGATATGCAGATGGAAAAGTTGGGTCTGCAAATGGCAAATTTGAACCGGTCATCATTGACCATCCACTCACATTCTCTCAGCTTCGCGCCTGGTCACATTTCGACAGCATATGACAGTCCTCAACAGACTGCTGTGCAGGGGACAAGCACAACAGCCAGAATCAGCAGCACGACCACCTGAGGTTCCAGCTTGATTAGCACCCTCCAAGGTGTCTGACTTCTCTTCCCTGGATTGCTTCCACCACTTCATAATTCGATCGCTGAACGCAAAACAAAACAAAACAAAACAAAACAAAACAAAACAAACAAACAAACAAACAAAACAAACAAACAAAACAAACAAAACAAACCGTTCGGAAAGTATGCCCTTTGAGCCTCGTGGTGCCCGTGGGGCGACCTTCTTCTTCGAGGGCCTGCAGCATCAGCCAGGACACTGAATCAGAGCAAGAAAACTGCCCAAGCTCAACCAACAACCTGCTACCGCCCCTGCTTGTGATGTAGTTGCATGCCCTTCCTCAAAAGTACCGCTGTATGTGACTTGAAGAGGCTGGCACAAACAACCCAAGCCGCAGCAAGAATGCCAAACAAAGAAGCACAGTAGTCCCCGAGACCCAAAGCTTTAAAGATGTGGCGTTCAATGGCCCCTGCAAGATCCGTGTGTCATGTTTTACCTCACCTGGGTCCAAGGCACAAGTCTTAAGGCAC
>VSDK01017765.1:19154-71630 GCA_009767595.1 Symbiodinium kawagutii | reverse complement strand
AACAACAACAACAACAACAACAACAACAACAACAACACGAAGCTGGTGGATCACATGGCAGGAAAAACCTTTGCAGCGGAAAAAACTTGGACACGCAGTGGAAAAAACCGCAGCCCTTCAATTAGCCTGCCAGAGCATACTTTTCGCTGGCCGATGCACCCCTAGCTAGCAGAATGAAGCGGAGGTTGAAAGGGCCAACCTAGGGGAATTCGTCCAAGAGGCACGAATCGGGCTGGTGGAGGAGCTTGAGAGGTTGGGTATCAGTGAGCAGTTATCCTCGTACTTGCTGTTGGATTTGTTTCGCCTTGGCTCGACAGTCAGTGGCTCACAGCTGATGAAAGTGGCTAAGCAGGCGCCGCAGCACAAGCCGGTGGTTCTGGCATGCGGAATTGGTGGAAAGCCTGAGGCTCTTTCTTGATCTGCTCATTACAAGAGAGCCCCCGAATGAGGCGTCACAGCACCAGGCCTTCTGTGCACAAATTTTAGAGGAGGCGGACAGAGACAATGGACACCTCGCGGTTCTAGCAGTAAGCATGTTGGTGAGCTTGCTGACTGGCAGAGGTACCCTGCTTGTTGAAGGATTGTTTGGTGCATGCAAAACCACCTCGGTGGTGTTTCTGCTTGCATGGCTTATCCTCACATCTCCGGACAGTGCTAAGTTTACTGTTGCCAGCAGAGAATATCCAGCAGGACAGGCGATTGCAGCAATGGTAGTCAGGTTACACCTCCCCCAGTCCATCAAGGATAAGTGAGGAACCTCCTGGAAGTATAAAGACAACATCCTCACTTTGAATATGCTTTAAAAACTTTTAATTTTTTTTTTCAAAAAAAAAAAATATATATATATGTATATATATATTGATAAATATATTCAAATAGATACATCTATACTCATCTACTCATATATTCATCTATAGTCTATAATCATCTCTTCTTATGCTCTCCGCGTCTCCTTGAGCTGGTCACCACAACCTGGCACATGCCTCAGCTTGGATCTTCGGTTCCGAGATCACAGCAGCGAGCTGTCGCCTTGTGAAGCAGTTGGTACAAACGTCCTTTCACCATGTCCTACCTCCCAATGAGTCCCACTGAGTCCCATTTCTCGTTTCATTCTTCACATCTATTTGAAGCGCCTTTCGGTGGTCTTCTGGGACTCCTGCCTCCTCCACAGTCTTCGCAGAATGCACTCTGGGTTCCTTATCACTCCTCCTTCCCTTTTCCATAGCGTCCTGGTTCCGCGGTCATCCTTCCCTCGGGGTCACCACCAGCTGCTGAAGTCTGTCAGGTCCTTGAAGACCGGGTGCTTCATTCCATTTCATCATCGGGTCCTGGTTCAAGAGACTTCATAGTGTCGTTTCCTTGACTTTCCTCCAGCTCATCAGCCCTCAGCGCCATGCTCCTGGAAACCATGGGGCATCCTTCTTTGATGTCCATGGATTTGGCCAAGGATGCGGTGCGAGCCGTAAATGGTCTTCGGTCCATTGTGGAGTGCAGTTCAACGGGAGTACGACCATTCCAAGCGGAAGGATTGGCTCAGCATAGGGGCGTCCACTGACCACTCCTCGTGGCGACATGGGTCAACCGCTGGCCTCCGACGAGGGTGATCCTGACCCGTGGGACCCTTGGTCTTCCTCTCACCGTACCCCGGGAAAACTCGGACTGCGCCTCATTGGCTCCGATCATCCAGCGATGATCGGACGGCGTCTCCATTGTGGCTTGACGTGGGCCCAACGACAGCATCCTCTTGAGCATCCGGCTTCATGTGGCCTCTCTTCAAATAATTCAAGTAGGGTCTTCATGTCCTCTTCGGGCCTACCGCCGCCCGGTTTGACTTAGCATCTCCATCCTCAGACTTCTTAACCTTTCCATTCTCCTTCTCTTTCTCGGCTCTTGACATCGTAGGGGCTTTTCCAGCATCCTTCAGGCGTTTTGACCTGAAGTGATGGATGGATCCACAACACCAACACCTCCTTCTGTTCATCCCGTTGATGATGCGACCACTTTCAACTTTTGCCTTTCTTACATCCATGCTGTGTTAAGAAGAAGCGGCGCTTCATTTGTTCCTTCTTTTCTTTGGGTCCTCACCTCCTGGGGGCTCTTCTTCCATCTTCTTGATGTTTGGGGGTGCGTTCGCAGTAGACGTCTTCTGGGAGTACGGGACCTGATGCAGTTCTGCTAACAAGAAATTCTTGTCGTAAATCCGCTCTGGAAGTCACAGTCAATGACTTGGGATTGCCCAGAGAGGGTAAACCAAAGTATCCAAAATGTTCAAAAATCATGGTCAATTTGCAGGGCAAGCAAAAATTTGGGTAGGGTACCCTCACTTGTAGATAATATGAATTCATTCATATAGTATGTGTATATTTTTATATATATATACATATCTACAAAGGTTGCATGTGAACGCTGAATGGTTGTGGCCATGGATGTCACTGTCACTTTGAACCTAGATGTATGCATTCCAGCCACGGGCATGGCATTCGGTAATTTCGTTCACTCCAAATTGGCGTTTTCCCCAACATGATTCGCTGATGAAGATCCCTTAACGAATTCACATGCAAATTTGAAGTCTGAAACATGTGTCAGTTAGGACTGATGGACCCTGCAGCATGAACTTGTGAATCACATTGTATTTTGAAGAATCACCATCATCATCATCATCATCATCATCATCATCATCATCATCATCGTCATCGTCATCGTCACCACCACCATCACAATCGTTGTGGTCGTCGCCCTCGGCAATATTCATCGTCATTGTTCCTGGATCCTCCAGTGTTACGTTCCAGTATATCACCAGCAATGTTGGTTCAAATGAAAGCATCGTGATGACATATGGCTATGGTGGGCAAACCTCAGATTTTCGCGGCCTTTTGCTCAGCTGAAACAATGAAACACAAGATCAGCAACTAAAGGCATTACCGGGTTAGTCCAGGAAGAACCATTCAAACTTCTCAGATTTCCTAGATTCAGTTCGGTCCTTTGCCGAAGACAAAACTTTGCACAGGAAGAATAGGAAAAACGGGTCATTGACCCAGACCCAGCAACATTGACCTGATCCGTAGGGTGCAGTATTTGATGCTTGGGAGTCTGCTGCTCCAAAGTGCAATCTGATCATGGACTCAAATTACATGGTCCAAACTGAATGCTGTTGTAGTTCGATTTTGCCGAATTGTCGGGTATGTGATAGCACCTTTTGATCAAGGCACATTTGACGAACTTTCTTGATGTAGATGTAAAGACTTCATAATTTCCACTGTGCTTTTACTGGAGAGACCCGCGTTGGACGCCGCCGGTGTAGCAACATGGATGGCTACCAGGACCCTTCTTGTGAGCAAAGGGTACCATTTCGTTGAAGTGCCAAGCGTAGCACTGCCTGAATCTGGGAAGTGCAATCGATTTTTGCTCAGTGTTGAGAGGCTTTATCTCGGAGCAAATTTGGTGGTCCAGGTTGATTTGCTTGTTTGACCCTCACCATGGTCTCGGTCACCAAATTCGTAGATTTGAAACTGCTTCTCGAGCTTCGAGAGAACCTCCAGCAGTGCTTTGAGCAGTCTGAGTGTTTTCTTAAGGGGAGGTTCAGGCTTTTTATACATTTGCCAAAGTTGCTCTTGTAATCTGCCCAATGGCTTCATTTATTCTATGTAGCTTGTTGGGTACGGGTATGTACGGGTCCTTTCTTTCGAACATCCAAATTAGGCAGCACATGGTATGGCTGTACTCTGCTTGACAACTGCAGTGCATTAAAAACTTGAGCTTGACAGATCTGCAGGAGTTTCTTCTGTCAGTCAGAAGAGACATCAACTGTGTTGATCTCAGAAATCTGGCAGGTGCCAATTTGTTTGGTAGGGTCATATTCTGGCGAAGATGCTTCCAGTTTTTGGGTGCTATTGTTATTGTTGATGCTACAGTTGTTCACCGTTGTTTCTACATTGAGAGGCAATCATTGGGATTTGCAGTGTCATGGGTCATGTTACATGTTCTTTTGGCACATAATTTTCTATCTGACTGGCGGAACGAGTTGGTGGGCTCCGCCAACAGTAGTACCTGGCTGAGTTTTTGTCCTTCAAAGTCCAGGATGAAACAACGCCCAGATGTTCTTTACTGGTGAACCAGGGTTGTTTCCATTGCAAATTGGATTGCCACTGTTCAATTTCAATTGGCTAAACGACCTTGCGTAAACCATGATAGAGTGGTAATTCAAGAACATGAGTACTCGCATGACTGGTTACATCCTGAACTGAACAGGTGCTTTCTTGTAGTTACACGCAAGCAGTTGGCATTCTGGATGACTGCTGACTAAGAATGCCCCAGTATCAACCACTATTTAGGTCCATGAACTATTCACGACCACCGGCGTCCACGTATGGACCCATGTAACAACCACTATTAAGCACCCTTAACCATGGCTATGGTGCACTGGTGATGGACCCACAATCCCATCATCCACCACCTTTTCCCCAAGGCTTGTGTGACAATGACCGAGCGGTGAGACGTGGGGCCGTCGTCAAGCTTGAACAGGGCTCAGTGTGAATATTCTCTTGGCAGGTGGGAGTTTGTAATCAACATCAACAGTGATTATAGAGATTGGATTAAATGTAGAAGTGAAACCTGTCGGTATCGTGATTATCTATCTATGAGAATCTTCATTGTAGCTATTAACCATTCACATGTAGTTCGATTATATATCATGCTTACAGAGAATGGTTGATACCTGCCAACAGTAGTTAATACCGATAACCAATAGTATATAAATGTACTGTTGGATAAAAAGATGTTGTCCATGTGAATCAGCGGCGAAAGGTTCCTCTAACCACATGGCTTTTTCATTGGAGATTCGGAAACGAAGAATTTGCTACTCCCATTTCAGGAAGAACTTGTGATTTGGTGCTCTGGTGCCCGGCGGTCCTTGCACGATTGATCCAGTCACCAAAATATTTTTTTTTTTTGTGCCAAGCTTGGGATTTGGGGGAGCATTTTGCAGCTGATGCTCTGTTGATACTAGGACCTGTAAATGGATCAGATCTGGGTTCGGTTTTGACTAGTCTAATCAGCTAGCGCTGCATTTTGGGCTTGGTGTTTCACCTCCTATTGATTATGACAATCGTGGTTGGAGAACCTGCTGGTTGAACTCAACTTGGGAACTACTGGAGTTGCTGCGCAGAATTGTGCTGTTTCAGTGACATCATGAAGCAGCGCCAAGGAGAAAACTCTGCTTTCCGGAGGGAACCTCAGCTTGGGCTCAGCGCCGGTGAACAGTAGACACTGGTTGATGTTCATGAATTCGCAGGGTTGTGGAGATGTAGAGATTGGGATTTGCTACGTGTTTGATGCCTTTCTGTTGTGCTTCTTGGGACTTGGTATCATGAGCCCAGCCTGCGAACTCCAGTGAGGTGGAAAGGCTGCCCCTGCCCCGGAGTATCTTCAGCGACTGTTCTTGGAGGAGCTACATAAGCCTTTGTTCCGCATGCCCAGGAGCTCAGATGGGGCAGGTTTTAAGGCAAAGGATAGGGCATAGGATGGGATACTGTTCATAGCGAAATCTTGGCCAGGCTAAAAAAAGGTGAATCCATGGTTTGGATTCTGGGTGAAACCACTTTCGACCATCGTGCCTCAGGTTCGCAGATCAGGGCGACAAGTGCCGAGAAGTGTCGTTGTCTATGACCTTGCGCTTCGCAGATTTGCTGCCGGTGCAGGATGTGGAGAATGTGCTCCCGTTGGCAGCTGAGCTTGGCAGATTGCTATGGCCATGTCTTGCCCAGCCTGTCTCTATGTCGAGGTGCCTATGAAGTGAGGATTGCATTCCTAAGCAGGTGGTTTCCCCACGGAACTGCATGTTTTTGGTTGAGATTGGGCATAAGTAACCTTCATTATTGGATAGCTTCATATACAGAGAATTCTTTTGTTGAAGCTCTGAGGTTGCTGCTTGCTGCCCTGCTGGGCAGATTTCGTAGTTGGGACCTCAAGGTTTTGGTCCTTGGTTCAGCTTGAGAAAGGTGAGGAGCAAGCCGACGAATTCCGTTCGAAAAGACCTGAATTTGAACCGTTCGAAATGATGTGAGCTGATCCTTTTCTGGATGAGGTCTGACAACTGCATACAGGTTAAGGGTTGTATTGCGCACCTGGCAGCCCAAGTTTCTTTGCGGTCATAGATGGCTCGAAGAAGGATATTGTAGATATGATATGCAAAAATGATTTGGACATTATGATATTCATGATTGTGATGATCAGTTTTGGACACTTCATTTCAATTCTGAGCATCTTTTTGGGTGAAATCACAGAACGGTTCCGTCCTGGGTACAGGACCAAGAAGGAAGAAACGTATCTGACATGCTCCCCCTCATGCCACCTGCGGTTAGTGGATAAGCCATAGCTATGGAACGCTTGGCCTACTTTGTCAAGGCTCACAATCATTGACCCACCAAACGGGAAGGTTTACAGTGCACATCCACAAGGAGAGTGTTACGGCAGTTGCCCGAGAGCAGAATACTGCCGTTGCTGCTACTGGCTGGAATGAATATATACATACACAGACCGACATTCAGATAGACAGATAGCTTGAGATAGAAACATAGATAGTGATGGAGGGGGGTTGATGAGGCACGTGACATTTTCATGGATCAAAGCTGATCATTTGATGTCAGCTCCATCGCTGTGGGATCTTCAGGTCATCCTTTTCCTGAGCAAAGTGAGGAACTGCGGCTAGAGGCGCACGGCACAGTGTTGGACTGCGCCACGCCACACCCATGGGTTTGGTTGGTCTCCGTTATGGTCCCATGGGTCCCGTTGTGGCATTTTCGTACACAAGCATAAGGGTCTACCATCTCAATAAGGGAAGCTGAGGACCGGAATGATATACCGATATGGGTCCTTGGTACTCGCAATATCTATGACACGACTACGCAGATTATGATGATACAATTGGTTTTTACAGCCTTTGAACACATCCTTTTCGTGTTTGAGATATTGCCAGCTTGAACGACGTTTGCCCATCATTGATAAAGTCCAGTATCCTTGACTCTTCACCACTTCTATAGCAAAGAGGGTCCAAGGGTCTGAAGTTGAGGGATTCAGATCCCCAACCCCAGCCGCGCAGCCAAGACAGTCCTAGACTTGGGGCCCCAAAGTCCCGGAAGATGTGTTGGTTAATGCTTGCTTGCTTGCTTGGCTGAACGGTCGGTGGAGTTGCAATAATCTATAACGATTATAATCTTGATTGGTGAAAAAAATGAGAAATAGGTAGTTAGGACTAGTGACGATAATGATAATACCATTAAAAGGAAGCACCCAAAACAACAATCAGCAGAACAGTAACAGTATATTTGCCAGCGAAGGTTTGCTTGCTTGTTTGCTTGTTTGCTTGTTTGCTTGTTTGCTTGTTTGCTTGTTTGCTTGTTTGCTTGTTTGCTTGTTTGCTTGTTTGTTTGTTTGTTTGTTTGTTTGTTTGTTTGTTTGTTTTTTTGTTTGTTTGTTTGTTTGTTTGCTTGTTCCTTTGTTTGTTTGCTTGTTGGTTGGCTGGCTGGCTGGCTGGTTGGTTGGTTGGTTGGTTGGTTGGCTGGTTGGTTGGTTGGTTGGTTTGTTTGTCGGTTGGTATCATGACCGGTAACAATATATGCCCTGGTTCGCTGATTGATACCATGGCAGTGGTTATGACCGACCCCTTCAAGCCTCCAGGCCCTCCGGGTGCTCAGCCACCTCTTCGATGTTTGTAAGGAGGGATGGGGTGCGGTTGGTTGTGCTGGTGCCGTGGCTCACTAGTGAACAACCAATCCAAACCAACCCAGACCAACCCAGACCAATCCAGACCAACCCAAATTGGGTATAGTCATTATATAGTCTAATCATTTATTCAAAATAGCTTAATAGAATCGACCAAACCAATCCAAACCAACCAGTTGACCTATATAGTTTGATAGAATGGATGGATGCATGTAGCTCCGAGATCCCACATTCATGGCACGAATGTTTTTGATTTTGGTAACCGTGGTCATGTTATTCCGACGTTTGGAGTGCTCAACCAAGCATCACCAAACTGACCAGTGGCTGTGACAGCCATTTCATGCGGTTGCAAGACTTATCCAGCGTAAAAGTGTCCTGGATCAGATGCTTCTTTCCTTAAAGCACCAGCGGCAGAGTTGGGTCAGCTGGGTCTAATTCACCACTAGCCATCAAGCAGCGGGGCTTTTGCCTCCTTGACTACATTATCAATCATCAGCCGCAGTTGCGTTTAGGTCAGCCACTGACAACAATCAGGTCATGACGATTGGAGAAGCGTGTTGTCGTTGATCTTCTTGTTTTTCTTGTCCAGGAGAAGCTCAACCCCTTTGCCAGCGACATTTTGGATGCCCTTTCCAAGGCACCAATCCCTGGCGACGAGGGTCGTTGAAAATTGGGTCTCCAAGTGCGGCACTGAAAAGAAAAGATTCTTTTGCTAGGGATTGCTGTCGCAACACCAAGTACAAACATTTGTAAAGGCTGGATCTAATCACTTACCACCGTGGTATAGCTTTGGTTCGGTTCTGCAGGAGACATGGAAGCGCAGGAATTCTGATTACTAGAAGCGATCAACTGAGAATCTCTGAGAAATCAGTCACAAGGAGACCAGAGATTGGGTCATTGTTGGGTTTTTGGCAATGGTTCACAATGGTTGCTGGCTAGTCATCGCGGTTGAAGATATATTCTGAATCACCTATATACCATGGTTGATTATTAATGACTGTTGGTTAATTTTTATGGTGAATGCTACTTGTTGCTCGGGGTAGATAGCGGTGATACAGCTTTTCTGCATAGTGGACAATTAGTTGAACCTCCTCGCCACGGGTCATGTGCTCTCAATCATGTGCCCCGAGCTGAGCGGTTTTCGCCACCACCTAAGCATCATCAACCACTATCAGCCAGTATTGATCTTCATTAACTAACCATCGTGAATCATCATCAATCACTATTTCACCATCATTTATCATTGTCAACCATATTCAACCATCATTAAGCATGGTTTTACCGTTATTCAACCATCACCAGCCATAGTTAACCATCATTATTAACCATCATTATTAACCATCATTAGTAACCATCATTACTAACCATCATTATTAATCATCATTATTAACCATCATTAAACCAGATTAAACCATTCTTCAACCATTCTTTCACCATTCCTCAAGCGCATTTTTTATGACCATCTCCCTGTGCCCAGGCTCTCACGGACAGCTGCCCCGATGCAAAGAAGGAATGCTGCGAGATCACCAAAAAGGTGGGGGGCCCCAAGGGCTGTGTGGCGGTAGGTGGGTGGTAGTGCTCAATGGTGGTGAACGAATGGTAGGTTTTATAGGGGATGATGGTTAATAATACGGATCAATGAGGGAAAATCACCAACAGGAAGGGTTTTTCAAGCCACTTTGGGGTACCCCAGTTATCATCAAGTTTTAGTAGTAAACCAACCACTATTGGGGTTCTCTATGGCTTGAAAAACACCCCAACAAGCTGATGAATGGCCAACTGATGATTGACTGATGGTTTGAGGAAGGGCCAATGACCACAGGCCTTTGTTCTTGTTGATTGCCATGACCAATCATGACAGTAGCCCAAAGGGGTCTTTGCCGGTCATACACCATCATCCATTGAGAAATATTGAAAAATGTGGTTGATCACGAATGCTCACCAACAACGTGGCAGTGATACTGTTGCGGTATTTGCTGAGTAAATGACCATCAATCATAAGTAACAATAAGGTATGAGTAAAAAAAATGATCAGTAAGCATCATCTGCTCACTGTGCGAAGGGAAGGTTATCGTCTCGTGGCGAAGTCTCGGGTGCCAGGTGAGCCAGTACTTCGATGCGGAGCGAGTCAGCCGAGCTGCGGGGCCTTTGGTGTCGACCTGAGCTGGTTGGACACCCACGGCTGCTTGGAAGTCACCGAAGCAGCTGAGCAGATGCAAGGGGAGTCCTGCAAAACAGATGGGACCATCAACTGAATCAATTGTGCAAATGATTTGCGACCATCGCAAAGCATCATGCGACGTTAAAAAAACAGCATGAGTCGATTACCACCATTCGGCCATTGCTTGTTTGGTTGCTGATTCGTGTCAATAACCTCTAGCCGTGCGAGCCATTGAGTTGCTTCCCATCGTTGAACATCACTAAATTCAGTGGCTCTTCGTGGCCGATTTCCGCTGCGAGGTCGCATCTTTGCTTGCGAACTTGAAACATCAGCAGTGGAAGGTGCGGCCTGGGGTTCCGCTGTTGTGCTGTTGATGGTTGCTTCAACCTGGCCAAGTAGTGCGGATGACCCTGGCTGTTGGGTGCGAATGGTGTTGTGGGGGTGGTGTTTGCGCGCCCTGCGGGAGCCCTGCTTGGGCAGGTGAGAAGAGCCACCCTCGAAAGCATCGGTGCTTTGCTGCTGCAGGAAGCTACAATGATGGACCACCTCGAGGCATGGGGAGCAACGTGGCAGCATCACCAAGGGTACGATGGAGAACAATGTCGGGCACCAACCTGAAATGCACAGGAAAACCATTAACTTCTCAGGCGACCAAGGCCCAAAGTCACACAGTTAACACCCACAGCCTAGCAGAAAATTTGTTTCAAGCACAGCGCTGCACCAGGATGTGCTGCCACATCTCAACGCTTTGCTGAGCGACAGGATTCCTCCTCAGTGAAGCCATTGGCACGTCCATGGTTCATCTTTATCGTGAAAACTTCTCGTGATCTTTCGAGGCATCATAAGAATAGCAGGCATGGGAATAGCTGGCAGTGTAGATTGATGGGGGAAGCATTGGATTCCTTTGAGGAACGGCTGAGGGCACAAAAGTGTAGTGGCAAAGCAGGCCATCTGGTGGATGCAAGCTGAAGAGCCCTGTGCATATCCTAAGGACACCTGGGGTGAGACAGAGCCTTGCTGAGACCCTTGAGAGGCAAAGGGGTTTGTTGCGTTGGTTGCTTGTGACTGTCACCCAACGCAAGTAATCTGGACCAGGCTCTTTGATGCTCTTGGTCAGTTTTTATGCTGAGGACATCCATTCGCTAACCATACTGTCCAGTATCCCCTGCTTGCCAAAATTGTCACGGGGAATAGCTTCATTATGATTACTGTTGAATTTGCATTCTTGTTCTTGTTCTTGTTCCGGTTTGGTTGTCGTTGTGGCTGCTGTTGTTGGTTGTGGTTGTGGTTGTGGTTGTGGTTGTGGTTGTGGTTGTGGTTGTGGTTGTGGTTGTGGTTGTGGTTGTGGTTGTGGTTGTGGTTGTTGTTGTGGTTGTGGTTGTGGTTGTGGTTGTTGTTGTTGTTGTTGTTGTTGTTGTTGTTGTTGTTGTTGTTCTTGTTTTTCCTTGCAGCTGAAGTTCTTTAGCTATCAGCTACATGGGCTGCTGGCACAGGTGGCTGTTGAAAGGCTTGAGCTTTCGAGTCTTGCCATCAAGCAATAGCTTCGATGACGACGGGCTGGGAACCCAAGGGCGCCAAGGTGATGTGGATGTTCGCTGGCGATGGAGTGACAGCTGTTGGGAGTGCAAGTCAACATTACCCAGCTGTCCGTTGATTGCGAGACAGATGTGTGATGTTCGCAACATCCGGCACATTGTCTAGTCGGATGGTTAATCTCCATTGTTGTGACATTGGAAACACCCAGAACGATTGTGACAAATGGTTGAAGCTGTTCCCAAAATGCGGAGCATGGAGTTGCGGAGAGCAGTCTTTGATAAAGGGAGGCTATGTGAAATCACTCTTGGCTGCAACAAGTTGTATGCGGGAGCGAACTTATTTCATACTCCAACACCAAATGTCCCATACTCCAGATGGATCCAGATGGTAGGTTTCCCCATCAACTTGTCATTTTTTCCCCCTCACTGAAGTACTGAATCCATGACTTGGGAGATGCTGCAGGCCGGAAGGCTTCGATAAATTCGAGTCGCGGCTGTTGATTCTCCTGCTAGGCGTGCTGCTGAGTTTTGCTGTGCGATTTGGTTACGTCTCGGGCCAGTTGCTTCATTGATCTGGGTGTTTCTCAAAATAGGGGTACCCCCAAGTCATCCTTTGTATGCATCATTTACATTCATTTGCAGTAATGATAGACCAACCATTGTTTGGGGTCTCCTATTTTGAGAACCCCCACCATTTTTAGAAGCACATCCAGTACTTCCAACTTCCAGCGTTAGGTGTTGCAGCCGATGAAGAGGCTGAACAGGCCCTGCTGGGGATTTGGTTGTGGTTCTGCTGGCTACCGGTTGAAGGTGGCTGGGCCAAGCAATCTTGAACCTTGATGGTTCATCTGATTTTTTCCTTGCAAATAGGCAAAATACACGCTTCTACACATAGGATGTACCAATCAGCCTCGTGTGAAACCATGGTTGCATTTGATCCTATGATTTATTGTACTCCTATTTGATCCTATGAAATTTTCTGGCTTCATACTATCACTAGTTCATCCATCTATCCGTTGGATCTCGATTTGGCTGTGGGTCAAAACCCTTAGTCCCCCGGGTTCCCCCATCATTAAACTTTGTTTTTCCTTATTGTTGTTGGTAAATCCTCCATTACCACCAGAGATTGGCTCAGCCCGTCGAAGCGCAACTCGAAGCGACTCGTGCCATGGAGCTGAAGATCTGCGGACTCGCGGGCGATGTCATCTGCGTGGTGAGCACGGGAAGCTTGGAACGAGTCGTGGACCTTAAGGAGACGGCTGGGAGATGGTTGGTGGGCATGGCCATATGGAAGATGTGCCCTCAAGTAATAGAATGATAGGAAACTGATGATCACTAATGGATGGTCAATAGTCAATAGTTGGTTGATCATGAATAGATGATGGGTTAATGGTTGGTTGATGGTGGGATGGTTGATGGATGTTGATTGTTTGCCTGTTGACAAGAAGACAGGAAGAATTCCGTAGGAGTTGACCTGCCCAGGAGGAGATCTACAAAGCTTCCAAGATCTCTCCCAAGCTGCAGAAGCTGTTGCTGGGTGATAGCATTCTCAACAATGGTGACTCTCTTGAGGAGGTCTTGCAACAATCAGAGGCACAGCCCAAACTGAAGAGTTGAGTTCTTGCTTTTGAGGCAGTTGAGAGGGGCAGTTTGTGACTAGTATAGCTGATGAGTGGAATAGCCATGAGTTGAATAGCTTCATGTCTGATCTTGTGCTTTCGGTTTTTGCATCCTCTTCGTCCTCTTCTTCCTGTCATCTTCACGCAGCAACGCTTGCCTTGCAAAGTTGTTCAACAACACCATGCTCACCCAAGTTTGTTCATTCTGCTGTCTGGAGATTTTCATAGTGTTTTTTCAGGAAATTGGTTCCACTCCCTAGTTGGAAAGTTCAAATTCTCCAGGTGTTTTTGTTTTCGCTGATCAATATTGATCTGTTTTACTGCATCATTGTTTTCCTGCAAATCAAAGCTTTTACAAAGCAACGTCTTTGACAGCGAGGCTTTAGCACAATGTCTTTACGGTCACACACACACACACAAACACAAAGATCTTTACACACACGCACACACACACACACTCACATGCAACAGAGCTTGTACACACCCAGTCTCCATGTAGTTTATCTTTCACACTTCCAAAGCTTTTAGCTTTTTCCACTGAGTTTTTATTCTGCAAAGTCTTAACACAGCTAAGTTTGTGCGCTGCAGACTTGCAATTCTTTAAATTTGATTTTGCACAGCCAAGCTCGGGCACACACGCAGACATGGTTCCGTTTAGAATAAATCTTTCACATGGCAGGTTTCGCCTATGTTCATATTGCTCAGGAGAGCTTCTATCCTCATCAACATATCCGGTAGCAACATGTTCGAGTCCACTTTGGTCAAAATGACACATGATGTACCATGATGTTTCCCATCGAATCTATAAGGCATTGCATAAAATAGCTTGCAACTCCAACTACAAACGCCTAGCAGTCTCCATGTGCCACTCCGATTAGTCCCTTTCATCAACTATTAGAATCCCCCACAAATACCCACCATGTGAAACCCTTCCTAGTCCCTCAACCATGAACCATGAACATTTCCCTATCATTTACCATTAAAATCCACAAAAATAGCTTACCATCATAGCTGTCTAAGTACCTCCATGTCTCCCAGGGCGCCCCATGGCTCCAGGCCCGGGAGCTGCATCTGATCCGCACGGACAAATGGGCCGAGGAGGTGCAACGTGACTGGCGGCGCCTGCGCAAGGCGTCGGAGGCCGTGCGGAACGACGTGGAGTTGGTGGCTGCTGCAGTGGAGTCCAGCAGAGGGGAAGCCATCAAATTCGCCGGGGAGGAGATGGGGAGAGGTGGATGGGGGGAGATGGCTGGGGGGAATGGATGGGGGAATGGATGGGGGGATAGATGGGAGGAAGGGATGGAGATGGGTTGAGATGGGTGGGAGGACCGATGGAGATGGGAGGAGAAGATAGATAGAGATGGAGATGGAGATGGGTGGGAGGAATGGATAAGGAAGAGGAGTGGTGGGATAGGAGACTGAGATGGGATGGGGTGCAGCAGATTCACTCAAAGGAATGCAAGGTTTTGCGAAAGAGACGAAGAAGGCAGCCTTTTCAGGAATGTGCTAAGAAACTGCTGCAGGATGTTCGTTCCGATCGCGAGATGATGCTCGCCGCAATGAAGTTTGACCCCTTGTTATGCCGATATGCGCCTCTCGACTGCGTCGAAATGATTTCATTTCTAGCACTGGCATCATTTTAAGCGTCGTCTTTTGCTGCTTGGCTTTGCGTTTCTGGGAAAAAAAACGAAGTAGATGTCTCAATCCCACCAGTACACAGGTTTTTGATGATTGGAAGGCAAAGCCCTGCAGAGCAACTGGTGCACCCTGGCCAGGGGCACTTGCTCCGGTGTTTCATGTCGTTGGTAGTGCAATCCTCTCCCAGTCTCTCAGTCGCTTATCCCTGGATCTCGACACTCAGGAGAGGTTCGTTGCCGACTGATCGGGACTTCCTGCTGGTTGCCCTGCAACATCGAGGCATCCTACGACAGTTGAAGGGTTGGTTGCGATGGCAGCAGTGCCCAGAACTCTGCGCAGACTATGACTTTTTGCTTCAAGTCTTGGCAGAGGACCAAGGGAGGCGGCAATGAAGCCTGTAGATCCTATCTGCAGGCATACACGCATTATGGCTCTCTCCAGCAGATTCCGGTAGTCTTGTTTTATCTTGTCCTTGGTCATATGAACTTCTATTTGGTTTTGGTGGACATTCATGGCATAGTTCAACTGTTGCTGGGCCATCTTGAAAGGTTTCATATAGGCTTTCCGCGATGGTGGCCATCTTAATGCCCTGTGTGCCAAGTGACCGATATTTTTTGTCGCCCAACATGCGGGAGGTGAATTACCATTGGATATGCTTCAAGGAGTGTTGGTTGGAATGTGGCTATGGGTCTTAATCAAGTTGTATTACTGTAGGTAGGTCCAGGTAGGTGAACACCCAAAGAAAGACTACAACTTGTTGATTCTTGGCATGTTCACCAAAGGCTCTTGACAGATGGGCTAGATTCACCAGCATGGATCACGGTCCATTGATCATCATTGGTCTCCCACCTGCACCTCCCCAGCCCCTGCATCTCAACCCAGCTGCCTTGCTAGGACGGCAAATCGTTTCATGCAGTGTCCCAAGAAATGAGGCAAGGCATGTTGGGAAAATTAGAGGAATGAGAGCTGCCATATCTCAATGTCTCACTGCATGGGCGGTTGATTGGCAATCAACTGGGTGATACCAACTTGCAATGTACATGGTGGGTTTTCGGTAACTAATGATGGAAACGCTACTGAGTATAGTGGGATTGTGTGTGTGTCTCTCTCTCTCTCTCTCTCTCTCTCTCTCCGCAATTAAATAGACTAAATACGATTTTCTGCGATGACCTCTAGCTTTTTGAGGGTCATTGTAAGCCCTTTTTTTCATTGTGATGACTCGACCTATGAAATCCTACGAACCCGTACTGCAACCAATCTACAATAGATGGCAACAGCAAACAGCTCAGGGAGCTTGTTTTGGTCATGAAATCAGACTTTTTGAAATCATGTTGATAATTTATGGCTAAGCTTGTATAGAAGTGCTATAGATGATGGTCAATTCATGGTTAATTCGATCCGATTTCCTGCGGTCCTTGGCCTAAAATTGGAACGCTATAAAGGATGGCTAGTCAGAGGATCATCCCAAAGTTGCCCGGTTTGAAGTTGGTGCCTTGTAACTGTAAACAGCTTGCCCAGTTGCGGTTTGAATAAATGTGAAGTCCCCGGTACGTGGATGAGCAGGTTCCCCGTGGCTGGCTTGAAGCAAACAGCAATAGGAATCCTTAGATTCTGATGAACTATGATCAGCCTTTATGACCAATGATTAATTACTACTAACCCCAGGTCAATCCCAATGATTAATTACTACTAACCCCAAGGTCAATCCCAATGATTAACCAGTACTAACCCCAGGTCAACCCCCTAATATCAACGCCACATTTATTAACCCCCTAAGCATCATAGCCACGGCATAGCCACCAGTGGCAGGTCCAATGTTCGTTTGGCGCTTGTGGCGATCTCCAGTTGCCCGGGCGCCTTTCGCTTTGTGGGCAAAAGCCTGCGAGGAGATCGGGAGGTGACCTGGCCAGCGACAAGTGACCGGGACCTCACCATGGTCAACAAGGGATAGCCACAGGGGCAATATGCTTATGGAATGTCATGGGTTAACCAAGGGATAGCGCAGATAGCCATGGTTATGAAATGTGATGGATCACCTAAGGGATGGTGCAGATAGCCATGGTTAATGTGATGGATCACCTTTTGCTTCAGTTGCTACAGTGTAACCTTTGGATATCATCACTGTGGTGTAGCCACATGGGCCATGCTGGTTGGTCGAGTCGCGCCGCTCTCAGGTGGCTGGTTTGGCAGCTCGTCTGGATCCGCTGAATTTCGAATTGGTGGAGGAGAACTTGAAGGCTGGAGATTGGTGGGCACTGATTGATGGCTGCTGCTCCATTTGGTGAATTTTGTTGGGGGATAAAGGGCCAATGATGGCCGCTAACGTGAGCTTGCATGAGTTGGCTGTCAGAACCTCGTGCCCTGTGATTGAAGATCCACGGGTTAATCCCACGACCAACTCTGACGATGAAGCATGAAGCAGCAAAATGCCTGCATACATATTTTACAGGACTGCGGGGGCAAAGAGAGAGAGAGATGTCTACACCGTTGGATATTCCAATCAAGCCCTGGACCACACACCCAGATTTATGCAAAATTTCAGCGAAGGAACGGTTTCAGCAGCTGAGACGTTCAAAGACAATTTTTGCTGGCACGGATGAGTTTTTTGATTAATTAATTTACATAGGTGTGTTGGCCTTACGTGAGAATCACTGAGGGCTTTCACTTCTGGCACTGTCCAGAACTAAGAGCCAAACTGGAAAAAAAGTTGTTGTTACCACTGGTAGTGATGATTTCCTCTACAATTTGCAGCTTCCGGGAACGACGGCTCAGTGGATTTTTGGTTGGGAACGGGGGTACAAGAAGGGTTACCAAGCCAGAACCTGCATGGGAACGCGGGTTGTCCAGGACAGAGCTTTCGTTCTTGAAGCCTTGGAGGCACAGCCCATCACCGAAGTGTCTCGGACCAGTGCGCTTGGTGTCACCCCAAGAGTAGGTAACGCGTTTCATCAAGGCCAGTGATGCTTAAGGAGTTGCTAAGTGGGAATGCCCATCCAAGATCCAAGTTGATAACATAACACAATGGCTTGACTGTCAATTTATTGATCATAAATCTGCTGAATCAGTTCAATTGATCGAAACACGTTCAGGTTTTTCGACACTGACTGTCAACGCATCCTTTGGCGTTGATTCAGCTAATGTGACGAATTTGTAGAAGCCAAGTCCTGAGCATCAATGCAGGCGATCCATGGCACTAAGTGGCTAATCCTAAGGTCCTAAGGGGGGGCACGGTAAGGGGCACGACCGTGGGACCAGCCATTGCCATGACTGGCACGGCACTCCACGGTAAGGT
This sequence comes from Symbiodinium kawagutii, assembly GCA_009767595.1. Classification (NCBI taxonomy): domain Eukaryota; class Dinophyceae; order Suessiales; family Symbiodiniaceae; genus Symbiodinium; species Symbiodinium kawagutii. The sequence continues at coordinate 53,666 of VSDK01017765.1, read as the reverse complement.
GATCACCTTTTGGCACGACAAGGGCTTTTCCATCCTGAAGCACCTCCCAGCGAAGCTGCTGTCCGACTGGGAAGTCGTGTCCAAGGCTGCACAGCACCGCCGCTGGCTATGGGTCAGTTCACCCTTAGTCCCCCTTGTTCCCCCATCATTTGCCATTGTTTTCCCCTTTTATTGTCGGTTATTATTATCTTCTATTATTGATGGTTAATATTGACCCATAGCCATGTATGCATTTTGTTTTACATATACTTGTTTGGAACCACAGGTAAAACATTCTGGAGTTAGCATATGCACAGATGTACGCATATGTACATGGAAATGAAACTCCAGGCTTATACACGAGCATTTTATGATTTTCCAGCAGCTACGCGCGTCAGCCAACCCTCACTTCTGGGATGATCCGAGAGGGACTGGCAGTCTGAGCGGGTTGCGGGTTTTTGTGGGAACTTGGCATCGGGCTGGTCACAGGGGGATCCGCTTGTTTGTTTTGAAAGAGACCTCATCGTGTGGTTTCTTAAACCAACCATCTTTCGGGGCACCCCAATTTTAAGCAACCACCATTTCGAAGAATTGAACCCTGAGGCGTTGGCTTATGTGTCTCCCAGTCGCGTGCACCGTGAGTTGGAATATGTGACCAGCGAGGAGGTCAAGAAGCACCCGGAGATTCGCAAGCTGCTTGAAAACAGTCAGGCATCGTGGAGCCAAAGAGATCGGTGTGAGTCCATGGTGGCACCTACTGGCCATCCGATAAACATTATTGAATAGTAACCATGATTGACAAGAAACCACCAGTCTTTGGAATACACCACTATTTTTGGATAAGAAACATGTACTAAAAGGATCTCACCCTCCAACAAGTATTTCAGCACCATTTAGCTAGCAGGCAAGCTGGTTTTCTTCCTTCACCCCTGCGGTCAGGTTGGTTTCTATGGCTACCTGGAACCTGTGCGGAATCACCCTGCAACGAAGGCAAAAAGGGCCACCCGGGAGGAAGAGCAAGAGACATCAGAGCTGCCATTGAGCCAAGAAGCTCGATCTCTCTTGATGCACGCGGATGATGTGACTTGGTGAAGCCAGGCTTCTGGTGATGTTCCCAGCTTTTTTGAAACCTGAAAACCGATTTGTTTGGAGTCTAAAATCAAGTTATCCCGCGCCCCCTCGCCCCCCCGTCTGGGAAAGTTGGGATTTTGCAATCTTGAGGAATCCTTGGAATCACACCATGAGGCAATGCATCAACTTCCATCATTTTGGCTTCAGTTGGTGAAGCTGGACCCTTTAGCATTGCGTTGCTTAAACGCAGAGGCACAGGAGAACAAGCAGGTGGTCATGACTGCTGTGAAGAAATGTGGCGTGGCCTTGCAGTATGCCAGTCCCTCTTTGCAGCAAGACCTTGAGTTGGTGAAGGTGGCATTGAAAGAATCTCAGTGGGCGTATGACTTTGTACCGGAATCTCTTCGGGTGAACAAGGAGATTGCCCTGCTGGCCTTTCGTTTGCATCACATTAAACTGCCAAAGCAGCTGCTACACGACAAGGATGCCGTAGTGGCGGCAGCAGAAATTGCTGCTAGCAGAGCTGACGGTGCCTGTGAATCGAACAAGAAGAAATTGAATAAGATGTCGATTGCCACTCTCATTGCTGAATATCAGCTGGCTTAAGCCGGAAGCTGTTTGTTGTACAGTGTACAGCCTGGAAAGCCAACTTGAAGAAAAGCGTGGCAGCATGCGGCGTAACCAACGTAGATGGAGAAGCTGATATGGAGCTGTCCAGACTTGCGAAGGCGGTCCCCTAAAGCATTTTGTTTTTTGGAGAAGCAACTGATCTGAGGTGGTACACCATTCTGAGGCCCCCCCCAAGGTCAATCTTTGACCTGATCTTGCCAGCGTTTGTTGTGCGTTGCAGCTGCTCTCTTGCATGGATGGTGTAGCTGCAGTCGCTGTAGTTCTTTGGGTTGCTCCCCTGGGCCTCAAGTCTTGATGGACGAAATCCCACGAACCACATATACGGGTGTTTCTTAAGATAGGGAGCCCCGCAAACATGCTTGTCTTATTATTACTCGGAAGATCATGAAGTTTGGCCAGCTGATGCTGGCTCTTTAACACTCAACCACTACCCAATCAGTAATTAATGTAATTAATTGTCAAACATGAAATTAGTATATATAAAGTTTATGGATTTCATTGTAATATCGATTCAAAATCAAAAAATGAAGCATTCACACCATTGATCTCTAAGATTCTTTCTGTTTGTTGCTCACTTCGCTTCCCAAGCGCCCCAGGGTTCACCAGTCGCAGGTGGGTACCGTGGCTCTGGGTGGCTTGGAGCGCGTGGCCATGCTGAAGCATGAGGCGCCGGGGTGGGCTGCGGCTGGGTCAAGGGGTGGGAGACGTGCGGGGTATCCATGGCTATCGTGGCTTCGGGACGAGGACAGGAGCGGCCCGCCAGTGAGTGGTGTAACCATAGTTGATGATGGTTAGTCATGGGAAATCATTCACCATTCAACATGGTCAACACTAGTATCATGGTTCGTTGATGGTTAGTATACTGGCTAATGATTGAGAATGGGTCAATAATTGGTTGATACTGGTTGACAGTGGTTGATACTTGGCGAAGAGTAGTTAATCATGGTCAATACCTGCTTCACGATTGGTCAATCATGGTTGGTCAATTATTGCTAGGGAAAGCACCAGTGACTTGGCGGTACGTATTTGGACAGACCCACATGCCATTTTGCGACAATTTGTGCAAAACAGTGCCACATAAATTTGTGTGATATGATACATATGTTTGATTCATGTAGAAAGGTCTATCTAGATACGATCCCTTTGTATGTGCGTATGCACAAGTATGATCACATGCTGGCATATACAATGTTCATGTATTTATTCATATCTGTGTATGTATCAATGTAAATACACATATACACAAAATTTGTAACTAAAATCTGCATTTAAATCTGTGCATATTTGTAAACATATGACTTCACCAGTGGATACAGTACTGCATCCGCAGGAACCATTAGAGCCATGAACACCGTGGCAGTTTTTCATGTGTGAGTGCAACGTGTCGAGGTCCTACTGAAACGAGCCGCCAAGGAAAGGGAGCGAGAGGACAGGGCGACTATGACTTGAGCGGCACTCCCAACTGCGGTTGAGTGTTGCTGAGGGATGTTGCCCTGTTTGGCCTGTGTTTCCTTGATACTCTTAGTACAACAGGTTGGTCACTATTGGTAAACACATGACACCAGTATCATGGGTTATAAATCCCATATTGAGTTATCCCTGGTTGGTCAGTATTAGAAAATATTGGTATGAGAACTTACATGATACGGTTGTCCCAACTGCAGTCAGCATGAATCCTGGATGGCCGGTGAGATTTTTGTTTGACGGAAATGTCCGTACAACCGATGCGATAGTGCTTTGGCACCCGGAGCATGTCAAGGATCCAGTCATGGCGATCTCAGATGGAAGTTTCTTTGGAAAAAACTGCTTGCAACTTTGTTCTTGAGCTGGTGCAGGAAGCCAGACGGAAGGCAAAAGAAGCGAGAGAAGGGAAGGCATGACACAGACGAAGCCGTGAATGTGAGATGGAACGAGCTGTTTCAAGGATGATCCACTGCAGATGTTCCATCGAGCTCTACCTACCCCGTTGTTGGATAGGCCTGTGGACAGCCTTGACTTCTTCCAGCCATGCTGCGCAGGCCAATGGAGATCAGGGCTACATGGACCAAGAGGCTGGGTGCGGTGTCACAGCCACCTGCTGGGTTCCCAACATCGCTAAGGGTCGGCAAGTCACCATGTGCACTTCACACCCCCTTCCTGACTTTATATTCCATAGGATTCATCGGCACCAGTATAGGCAACCCGAGAGTCCTACTAAGTGCTACGACCAAGCAGAATATCAACCATTGTGAAATTATCAACTATTACCGAGGCCTTATAGGCAATACACATTCTACTGACTACTCACCAATTTCCATTCTCATTGTGCTTAAAACATTAAAAACCATCAATAACTATAACATATACATCAATCGTAAATTGAATTCCCACTCTGGCTTCTGATTAGTTCACTCTACATTCATCCTAAATTAAACACTATCATATACACTACTCAGTATACTGTACATTATATAATCCTAAATCAATCCTAAATTGATCGTAAACTTGATCCTACGTAAGCTTAATCCTAAACCAATCCTAGATTAATCCCAAACTTAATGCAATCAAATCTTATCGCTTCTTTGGCGCACCAGCAGCAATCCACTGAGGGCTGCGCCACTGTCAGGATCCTCAAGAGCGAAAGAACCCCAAGTGCCAAGACCCTGAGGTCGTTGCAGCAGCCAGTCCATCAGTGGAGGTACCCCAAACACCCCCAACGTGGGCGTTTTTAACGTAGATAGCACACCCTCAGGGGGTGTGCACGAATTTGCATCCTTTACATTCAGGATCACCCATGAAATGCTTGCTTTTGTTGATGCTTCTGTTGTGTGTCTTTGCTGCGGTGTTTGTGAGTCAAGGATGAACATTGACCGGATCCATCGGGGTACCCACGAGCTGGTTGGTTTGGATCATAGCTCTGACGTCGCCTGGCGTTGGATGGTAGGTGGTTGAAGCCTTCGACTACGCGAGCGTTCTGCCGCTCTTGTGGGGACACCCAGGGGGGTGGATCTCATAGGCTTGCCTAGGCACGGGATTGTTACAAGTCTTTGTGGATTTACTGCCCTTACAATCCTTGTACAGAGATTGGGCAGCCACAGTTTCTGCCATTCTTTGTGCACAATCATTTGCAGAACAAAGCCAGCCACAAAAAATAGACATTCTGACCACAGGCGTGGTATTTTACCTGCATAAAGATGCTTTTGCCCCAGTTCCACATGCAGACACACTTGTCGATGGATCAAAGTTGTGGTTGTCTCACGCTGCAAGAACGGGAGTTTCCAAAAGGTCAATCATCTAGAGATCTGTCGTTTTGATTGTCCTGGGCATTTCGAGGATCTTTCCACTGCTTTTCATATGGGTTGCTCCACTATCATAGATTATTAAAGAAAAGGGCGACGATCATTTGCCTGAAGATTTGGATTTGACGATCATACCTCTAATGGATCATTATTCTTAATGGTTGTTATCAACGATCATCATGTTCACCATTACCCATATTGCTTGCTCCATGATTGTTAACCGTTATTGCCAATGACGATAGATAGATGTATAAACATACGCGTATCTTAATAATATAATCACCATTGATTATATACCATTCTGTTGGATGATCAGTAAGGGCGATGTGAATCGAATTAGTTGATCCTGGCCAGGCCTGCACCCTTTGCGGCCGGGAGACTACCAGCACCCTTGACCACCACCTACGTCCAGAGCTCAGGGCTCCAGAGCAGGCAGCTGTTGATGTGATTTGCTGACTCTTGGGGATCCGTTTCACGACGCGCGAAGCGTCAGTAACCAACCAATATCCAGCAGAACCTCGTTTCAACAGGTGGCTTGGAAACTTGTTAGATTGTTGGTTCTTTTTTCGGTTGTCAACCGCCATCATAACCGGTCGTTCACCGTAGCTAGTTGGTTGTCATCCAGCAACTAACAGTTCTCTTCCACGCGAATTTTGCTTTCAAGGTCAAGATGCATTTGGGTAGCCTACTTCCTCAGGCTCCGCTGGCAAGAGCAGCTTTACCGAAGCAGTTTCAATTTGAAGCTTGCTGACAGAAGGGATTTTGAGGCCATGAAGTATTCAAGAAACTGAGCTCATGCTTCACAGTGGATCATGTCCCCTATGACTGGTTGGCAGTTATGATGGATGATGATCTAGTTGACCAATCTTTTTGGGATTGGTTACAGCCACCAACCAAAAGATGCAAGGTTTCGTTGTAGCAGCTGGTGGTCAGAACCCATCCCAAATAGATTGGTTTGTCATAGCCAGTCATAACCACCAACCAACAGCTGGTCGTCATTTCGCACCCCGGGAACCTCCACAGGTTCTTGGGAACCTCACGCAGTGGACCACCGACATCAGAGAAGGGGCCGCAGCTTGGCTTAAGCAATCAGCTTATGAGCCATGAAGGGTGGTTACGCAGCTTAGTATCCGGCTTAGGAAGCATCATGGTCCTTCATTCACCAGTCTTTGGCCTTATCAGTTGGCATGATCATTCGCAACTTCTTTTTTTTCCGTTGTCAATCACCACTAGCGATGTGTATTCATCATTGACCATGAATTAAAACATGGAGTTTTCCTTTGCAAATAAGCTGCTTCTTCCATATGTTGGTTTGAAATACCGAGGGTGGTTAGTTCCAATACGAGGGCTGTACAGGGATGCTTCGTGTCGTGGACCCCGCCAAAACTGTGCAAATTGGCTTATCCTGGTTCAAGAGCCGTGTTGGAGCGGTCTCTCATCTTTTGCCAAGTCTCATCCTAGTTTCTATCAAAAGCCCAAGCTTCAAAGCGAGCATGACTTTTGTCAAAATCCTCAGCAGCTCTTGATGAACAAGCAACCTCCCATGGGTGAAGAGTGGTCACATAGGGACACGGTGTGCAAACTGCCAACCTATCACGGGTGGAGCAATGTGACAAGCGAGGCCAGACTACTTCAGGTGATGTTGGTGTGGGACCCCAATAGCCAGCCGACAACATCATCGGTGCCTGCTTTCTGAGCATCTACTAGCACATCCCTCCTTCGATTACCGGTGTCCTTTGTCGCTTCGTCACATGCGGCTGTCCATAACGATCAAGTACTTTCCAATGTAGTTGCAAACTATCCAAAGTGCTTTGGTTCACATTTATACATTTATAATCTCCAAAAAGCAAGGCTAAGCTTGTGACTTGTTGGCAAACGGCCGTTGACGCATTGTGATGCCTCGTGGAGCAATAAGTTTGTTGGTGTTCAAGAGCTTGTTCGCAATGAAGTCCTTGTCAGGTGAGGCATTTGTTCTTTTTCTGATTCCAATCGTCATTTCTCGGATTCTTAATTATTATCACCGCTAGTTTGTTTTTTCTCCTTGATTGCTAAATATTGTCGTGACAGCGGTATCACTGCAGTTATGGTTGCTCTACATGCTGACTTCACCCAACTCCTGCTGAGCATCACGGTCAAAGGTACCTCTTGGTGCTTTTGCATCGCTGTGTCCCAACGCGGTGTGAGTTCTGCGCAGCTCCACCTTCACCATGCCGTGGATTTCTTTGTTCCTGCCAGTCTTGTGGTTTTTCAAAGCACTTGTAACCGCTTTGTATGGATCATTTTTGATCTTATATAACCATTACTTACATATTGAGAATATCCATATATTTGCTCAAAAGGATCATTACATATCACTCAATGTATTCTTAGTGATCCTATCATGCCGTACCCTTTGGGTGGTACCATTTGGTACTCAGGTGGTGGCAAACAAACACATCGCGCCCTTCCTCGACGCGGTGTTAGTGCATCTCTACAAGGCTCGGGACGAGCCCTGGGAGACGAAGCTGCTGACCCGTCACAAGGCCCAGTGCGACTGATGGCCTTAACGTAGGTAGCTGTTGGAAGTCTCCAGTGAAGTCAAGATTTCAGCGTGCGAAGCAGAGACAAGCTCCTGCTTGGTTAATCTGGATGTTCAGTGATTGTCACTGCTGTGCTGGAAACAAATCTTTCCAAGACTAAACCAGTAAGTAAACACAAGACAGTCCAGTGCGATAAGGAGTCACTCTTGTTGAGTAGCTGTTTGTGCCATTGAGTCATGATCTCCTGAGGATACTCAACGGCCTGGGGAACAGATCGAAGCACAGTCGAACCAATGTCATTTGTTCGATCGTCAATGATGGGATGACGACATACACTGGGACACGCTTGGGATCCGTCCTTACAGGAAGGTTTTTGCGCTAGCTTTTCTTCGCCACGAAGATATCCAGTATTGTGCCATAGCTCTTGAGCATTCAGCCACATGGCCTGGTTGCCAAGTTAGTCATCTAACTTATTTGTGGTTGTATATAGTAGTGTCATTTAACTGTGGATGGCAGTCATTATTGTCGAACAACAATACTGATTTTGTTTTACACTACTATCCACCATTGTTAGCGATCACTGGTAATTCCAATTAATCATAAGCTACTACGAGGCATTATCAATGATTTAAATTGTCTAGTGGATCAATCAAAATATCAAGCACCCACTCTTGGTTCATTGTTGGTTTCTTCATTGGTGGCTATCAAACATTGCTGACCATCGTTAACCACCATCATCAACAATTGTCAACCATTGACAACACTCGCTATTGGATGATGGTGGTTAACCCTAGTATACCTAATAACTATCAAGAATAGCTGGTATAAAGCCAGCTATCATTAGTTAGCCAAATCCCTGACAATTGTTCGCAGATCATTCTATTCACCGGCGCCATTACTAGCCATTCTAACCTGCGATGAATTCTTACAAACCATTGTTCATGGTATCAAAAGAATGGTCAAGCATAACATCAATTTCAACATCATAGAATTGCACGATACCTGTCTGCAACATGGTTTTGATCCACTAAACTGCCCACCGTTTAAGACGTTTAACGAGGCAACCAGCATCAACCCCCGCTGCCACCAAAAAGCTTCTGCAAGCTGCTCGCTGCGCAGGCGCAGGGGGATGACGACCAAAAGGTGTCGAGCATTTCCCGCCTCTGTGGGGGATCTCAGTGTCATTTTCATTGTTAGTAATGTGTTTCTTCTCAAAAGTTGAATACATTGTAGTTGGTATACAGTTAGTCATATAACTGGTATATAACTGGTATATAATGACTAACTGGTATACAGTCATGTGCAGTGGCAAATGTTGGTATATAACTGGTCAGTGGTGTTGGTCATGTGTTTCTTCAAAAGTTGACGTCGTTTTTTTTTTGCTCCCCTTGCTCCCCTTGTTTTTATTCTCCCAGAATGCGAGGACTATGGATCACGATGTGATCAATCATAGAATCATGAAGTTTTGGACCATCTGAAAACTTTTTTGGTCATCAGAGATTTGCAAGCAATTACGGTAGTACAAACAAGTACCACTTCCAGAATTGGCCATAGTAGTTCGCCATTATCGTTCACGACTGTAACAAGGCAGACATAGTACGGCTACGAGTCAGAAAGCATGTCTCGAAGTTGTCAGCGTCGTTCATGGCAGTTAATGATTGGCAGTCATACAATGGTTAGTTTTGAGTTGATTCAATGCAATTTCGAATAAACTTAGTGCTTGGTTGGTGGTTGGTCAATGGTTGACTTAGTGCGTGATTAGATCATGGCGAATTGCTGATTGACATACTCCTCAATGATTAGTTCACTGTTGAGCTTTTCTGGCCGTTCTTGGAAACTTCCTCCTTTAGTGTTGGTTACCAGTGATTGTCCATCTTTGTTATTAGTGGTGATCAACGGTATTGATTATATAGCTTTCGTATCACCAGTCATCACCACTGATAGGCATTATTGATCATCAGCCATTGTTATGTTTGTTTGTAGGCATTATGAACCGGCCAATATCCCTCATTCACCGTTATTGTTGGTCCTTCTTGGTTTATACAAGTTACAAATCTTTCATAACCATGAATTTTGATTGCTCATCATGGTAAAAAAGATATGAGTGGTAACAATCACTAACCACTAATCACTTAAATCAGCGTTCTGAATTGTTGCCTATTTTTGGTCAACAGTGGTTACCAATGGTCAACAATAGTTGATGATAACAATTGATTTTGACTACAAAATATTATTGACCACGATTAAGGAGCATATCAACCAACAATACAAACCATTGTCAATCATTGTCAAGCATTGTTGACCACTATTCATGGCCCGTTCATTGACCCATTCATTGACCCATTCATTAACCCATTCATTGACCCATTCATTAACCCATTCATGAACCCATTCATGATCCCGTTCATTGACCAATTCACCAACCCATTCATTAACCCGTTCATGAGCCCGTTCATTAGCCCATTGATTAAGCAACAATACCAAGTGTGTTTCATCACCCATGGGTTACCCGGGGCGCATGGCGCGCATGGCTGTGGATGGGTGCCGCCACCACCATGGCTTAGGTGCCTCGATGGTGGGCGTCTTCTTGGATGCGGAGATGGTGATGGGCCTAGGATCTGTTGATTATGAGGGTGTCATGAACCAGTGATGGTTACATTGGACCGGGAATCTACAGCGAAACCCTGCGAAACCCTGCGAAAAACTAGGAAACCCTGAGAAACTGGTGGGAAAGTGGCGGGAAATCGGTGGATTTTATGTAGAAACTCTGTGGAAAATGACCATGTTTCATAGAGAACCCCGAGAACCATCAAACAAATTGGTGGATTTTCCAGCCATCTGTGTTAGATTACCAGAGGTTAGTTGATGTTAGTTGATGAACTGGGTCATGATGAGCCTATTGGTTATTGTCAAGCGTATTGGTTTGGATTGACTGACAAGAAAGAACTAATATAATCAGCTTTTTAGGATGTTTTAGCTTACTCATTTTGTAGATTGTTAAGCATTGAACTCATTGTTGAGGTTCTCGTTAATCATTTGTTTTACGCGAGTATTCAGCATTAATAATGTTCAGGAAGTGAACCCCCCAGATCCTCAACATGGACCAAGTTTGCCGCTTGGTGGCTAGCCCTCGTTTCAGTCATTCGTCCGGTTGGTCCTCCAGTTTTCCTCCAGTTTCTGCTTGCTTGTGTTTCTGCAACGAAACTTGTGGCAGTGGGTCAATGCCCTGTAGCTGTCTAGTTTTTGTGAACGGACGGTCATCCACCCACAAGCTTGGGATTAGACCCATCGTGATATGCTATGGTCGGAAACACTCGGAAGCTAACATCTTTGTAATTCAGTGACCATTGCTAAAGCGAAAGTAAGCAGGGCCCGAGATAACCATAAGCAACACCAAAGGATGCTAAAGGATGCTAATGACAACAGTGAAACGCTAGTCCAGGTTCCCAGGACTATCCACCGACTTTCAACGGCGTGAGGTTCTGGAAGTGGTTGGGAAGCATTTGGGCTTGAAACACGAAGGCACGAAGTCCATCATGGTCAGCTGTGCACATGCAGTTTCTTAGACCCTTTTTTGTTTGGATCTGCCAGCAGCTTCTACACACCAGATTTCTTCAGATTTGCTTGCGATCTGCATTCCTTTCCAAAAAATTCATCTCAAATAGCAACAGTTTGCGGAAGGAAGTCTGCTTTCGCCAGTGATCATCGCAGCAGACCTCACCATGGCCCAGGCGGCCAAAGGAAGGGAACCTCCTTCGACGAGCTGTGGCCCCAAGACAAACACGGCCGTCCGGAGCTGAGGTTGGGCGGCTCGCCAGGGGTACCCGTTGTGCAGGGCCTTGAGAAGGGGGAGCTAAGGCTGAGGAGCTACCAGGAGGATTCGTTCACCAAATGCCAGTCGTGTAGTTCTGGTTTCGATGGTCTCCACGACTTGTTGACGGCGCAGTCGATGGGGGGCTTGCATTTTTGCGGTGTGGTGGAGACCGCTGAAGAACCATCCGGGGAGTCGATCATGGCTCCAATGATATATGGTGTCTATAACCGACTCAAAATTGATCGTGGGGATCATTTGTAGGGGTTATTCTGATCAGATATGAGTATCACGAAATCGTTCTTCCTTCTCAAATGATCAGAAACTTCGGGATGGTACAATGGTTGATCCCCTCCCTTTTCTTGGCACACCCCCTAGACACGCAACACGAGATGTTTGCTCAGTCCGGAGGCAGCCTTGGCAACTCAGGTCAGACAACGCGTACTGTGCAGGCCATGGCAACGCACGATCAGTCGATCGTTTGGAAATTTGCACTGCAAGCATTACGACAAAACAGCTATACAATTGCGTAAACAAGCAAATTTCCTTATTAGGATAGCTGTAAAATATTGTTTGTTTCATTGTGGTTGCATTCCGGTGACGTTTGTTTGACGAAACCGCTATACATTTTTTCACATTACTCTACAATTATTGTTTGCTTTTTTGTTTTTCTTCCCTTGGCACTCGTGTAGATTAGCTGTGGAGTAGCTTGCAATGGAGACAGCAGCTAGTAAGGGCCTTTTCACCAGACACCGATACCTGGACAGAGCCATGGAAGATTTCCACTTGGCCTAAATGCTGATTTATGTGGATTCTTGCTGAGTTCTTCATTTCCTGGGGTTTCAAAAAATGCTAACACTTTGTGATTTCTGCTGGGTGAATCTCTGATTTGGGTGTTCCACTGCGAGCAGCGCATGGTCACTGTAACTTGTCCAGGACGTGTTGTCGGGCGTGAAGAACTTTGCTGCCATCACAGTATCTCGGATCAAATCCAACGGCAGCTTTCATTGCTGTGGTGACACCAGATTCAAAGGGTCGTGGCTACCAATCAACAAATTGACTACAACTAGTAGCATGTTGGGGTGTGCGGGAAAATCATTTGGGAAATGAACCAAGATCAGCATCACAGGATGACACCGGGAGTTTTTGATCACTCACCGGTTGGTTATTGGCTCCACAGGGGCTTGTAGTGTCATACTCTCCAAACTGAGAATGTTTAGTATATAAGCAACCAGCATCTCTAATTCGCTTGAGTTGCTGCGAGCAGCTTTACGGGTCTCTCACAACAGCTATAGATGAAAAGGTTGTAGTTGCCGCACAGCTCATGTTGCCATGGTTGAAATGGTGTGGGCTCATGCAACCGATCTGACATAGTGGTGTGGGTCGATCCAGAATGGTTTGCCTTTCATATCCTGACCGAGACTACAGTACCCTCTGGCAACCTGACCTGACTTATAGAGATTTATAGCTGGTTATCCCCGAAAGCACCTGGTTTCTGATCTTCCAGGTTGGTTTCCCGAAGATGAAAATATTGGACATCGGATACAAGAGTCTTGTTATGTTCTTATGGCTTTGAAATGAGAGAGTTGTAGGGTCCAATCATGATATAACCTACAGATATGGTAGAATGGGAGAGCGTATGCTCCATTGTCCAGATACTGTACCTCCTTACACTTTCGCAACGGCCATTTGCAAGCGTCATTACTCCGCATTGACACTTATCACCACAACAGAGAATCAAAGATTGATTGGTTGACTCCACTTTTTGCCACGAGTCGCTAATTTGTTCTTCCCAGTGGTTGCAATCGTTAATTCTTGATGATCTCAAGTAGTGGTTCCTTACAGATCTTACAGTTACTACCCTAACACTTAGTACTGTCGTCGCTTATACTCACCTCGTAGTTGTTACTTGTCGCTGCCTCTTGTTTCTGATTGCTTCTCATTGTTCACGTACACTGGTTTAAGCCCATGATCCAGTAGTCAGTAGTCGATTAAACAAATCGTCAATGGGTAAACATCCCTGAAAACAATATTGGTGAAACAACTGCCAAATAGTGATCATTCACCAAAGATAGTTGCTGGTGAAACAGCCACCGCGTGACCTTCTATCATAGCTACAGTTGCATCTACACAGACTGGTAGTTATATGCAACAATACCACACCTTAGCTATCGCCATTGGCCACCACCTTGTAGGAACCAACAGGTCATTGGCTTCACGCCGAGGCCGAGTCCCGGCGCCAAGTGTTCATCGTGCTGGCGAAGCTGCTGCATCCGTTTGGTGCCCGAAGATGGGAAGGTTTTCACGCGAAGTCAGCTTGGTGATGTGGTGCATTTGGTTGGTTGGTTGGTTGGTTGATTGGTTGGTTGGTTGGTTGGTTGGTTGGTTGGTTGGTTGGTTGGTTGGTTGGTTGGTTGGTTGATTCATTGGCTGGTTGGTTGGATTGGCTGGTTGGTGGCATTGACTCATTGATTGATAGATGGACTTGTCTTTCTGCCGTTGGACAGACCTAACTGATATTTAAACGGGAACTCATATTACAACATGGGTGGTCAGATTTGTTTCCACAGGAGCATAATTATGGCGATGGTCGATTGCTGACTCCGGTGCAGATACATAGGAGCTTGATGAGTGTTGTCTGATTCTACCAGTCAAACTCAAATTTAGGTAATGCGATGAATCGGACGTGTAGGAACCTCCACTTCAGGAAACAGGAGTTTCCTCAAAACTTCCCCATTCACTTCCAGTGGATGTTGTTTGCACCCGCACCGTGAAGGGAGTTGAAAAGACTGTTGCCTGTGCTGCCTCCACTTCCTTTGACTCAAGGACTTCTCCATCATCTGGGGACTTTCAGCGACCCTTGAAGAAGCAAGAGGTCAAGTTAGCCCTCCGCTTCTTGGAGGCGTCCAGTTGCTGATGTTTTTGGGATCGAGGTCCTCGTTGGTCCCCATCCATTTCGGGAATCACGGCTGGCACAACAACGGATGGTTCCTGAACCCGCAACGTTCTGGGGCACCTGAGACCCAACCGATCTTGTGGAACGCAGTCATGAATAGGACCGCCGGTTTACCATCCAAACAGGGGCGGGTTTCCAACGACTGGTATGCCCAAACTAGTTACTTATAGTTTACCCTTACCAAGAGATACACATTCCTTGTGGGTGCTCGAATTTCTTGGGTAAGAGCTGCTTCTCGTCTCATGACATTTGCTGCACAGGAAGGGGTCCGAAGTGAGTTGCTACCGGCCGTGCTGGCCGCAACAGAAGCATTACTGAAAGCAGGCGCAGGGCTTGTGTTGGTGAAGTTGCCCTGAGGAATGCCTGCCATTTCCAGTAAGTTGGAGATCAGCTGTGTTTTGTGTCTAGATGATGAGTAAGTTGGATTATATGTCTGTTAATTTTTGTGTTCAGAAGGTTTCGAATCAGCATGGAGTGATAACAGTCGCCGACACAGGGCAAAAGACTAGCGTTGGCAGTTAGAGTGAAGCGTACATACATGTATGTGCTATACACACGCATACATGTGTCCAGGGACATTTCCATGCACATACACATGTCAGGACATGTCTGGGTGTCACAGCACACCTTCAGCTGCCGTTTTCCTGGGTGCAAGGTCAGGGGGCGTGTGTGGATGAGTGGCCCAGAGTTTTTGACCTTCTCCTTCGCATGAAGAGCGGGGAGGCGGGCTGTGCTGGTCATCAAGGTTATGGTTGTCCGACAGTCGATGAGAAAAAAGGGGTGACCAACGTCCTGCTGTAGGGAAGGGAGCTTGTCCGACTGTGGATGATGGATTTGCCAGTTGCCTCATGTAGGATATGTGGGGTGCCCAAAGACACACACACACACACAAACACAAAGAAACACACGAACAAACTAACAAAGAAACAGCAGCTGCGTGGCTTGATTTGTCCATCTTGTTTCATTTCACATTTGATCCACCTGCTATACCCCTAAGTTGATATAATATCCCAACAAGTTACCTATTCCTGAACAGCCAAAGTTGTAGTTGATGCATAGGTTCCCTGCCTTTTCAAGGTGTTCCAGAGGGTTCTGGTTCTGGAATCTTGTGGATCAGCTGTGTGCGAGAGTTGTCCGCGACGAGGATTCACTAGGAGTAAGGACAAGGATTGAGGTTTTGGTGAAAGGGCTGAGTTTGCAAGGTGAGCATGAAGAGCCGAGGATCAATTGGCAAAAGGCGAGGAAAATGGCACACAAGGAGGACGAAGGAAGAAGCAAGCACTGAAGAAAAACTCCGTGTGAAGCAACATCCCAACACGCGAAAAAGGCAAGCTATGCTGATTGGGATAGCACCTTATCCTAGTCTCTGATCATGTTTTTGGGTGCTCACAGTGCTCACCAGCAGATTGGGGTTGACGTTGTTGCGCGGCCAGGAGTGCAATTTGCAGACGGTCGATGCCAATATCGACCACCTTGCAAGACTTCTTGGAAGGCGTGGGAAGATCTTCAGCAACAATGTCTTCATATGGCGAGCTGGGTCGATAGTGGCCACCCAAGGGTTAACAAGCTGCTTAATGGTTGATAATGGGGGACGACCAAAAATAGGGGATATACCAACTGTATATATGGCTTTGGGTCAATATGAACCACCCAACAACCGGGGCTAGGTGAACATCTCAATATTCAGGCAAGTTTGGTTATTCACGGTGGGGTCGCCAGCGGTACAACGTTTGGACCCACAGCTACATGATCATTGCCAAAGAACATTGGCAACAAGTGGAAGTTGGATATCTGAACATTCAGGGGCACCATTGTTGTGGTTGTTGTTGCACCACAAGTTCTATGGTCAGAGCTGCAAAGCAACATCAACATGATACCAGCTCTTTGATGTGCTGCTGCACTTCTCATGGGCCTGCGGCTGCGTTGGAATGTTATCTGTGGAGCATGGCTTCCTATGACTCAATGGCATCAAGTGGACGCTAGCAACCAGTAGTCAGCCATCTCGCGACCGGTTGGGCTCCAGGTCCCAGTTGCAACTCTATGAGGAACATCTCAGGAGTGCAGCATGGGTGGCAGCTGTTGATTTTGGTAGCTGGGCCAGCTGGCTGGGTGGGGTAGTTGGATACTTGGGTAGATGGGTAGTTGGGGTAGGTGGGTAGCTGGATTCGATGATGGTTTGGTATTGAATGTTTGGATCAGCGTGGAGAGCCTCACGTTGCCCTTGCACTCCTTGCGTTCCCCGAAGCTCCATACGGTTGGAGGAGCCGCTTGGGCGAGTTGCTTCAGGGAGCAGATGCTGTGCTTTGGGAGGCGGTCCTGGGGGCCTCGTACTTTGGATGGGTGGATGGACCGATGGCAGGCGGTAAGATGGCATCCTGACTTGAAGTCTTTGCTTCGGCGAAGTACTCCACAGTTTTCCATCGATTGCCATGAAGTGAATGATGTCATATGTTTATGGCTCTAAGGACTATGTTGGTCTCAATTCTATCGATTCTCGGAACTCTTTTGTGCCGTGCCAAGTTCTCTGCGCCAGGATACAAGCCCCAATCGGCACATTCTTGAGACCCTGTCGAAAGCTTATGGATGAGGGATGGAAGTAGCAGTGTGTCAAGTCATATTCTTCTTGTGTGATTTGCCACTCCAAAGTGATGCCCTCAAAGACGGAAGACATGAGTCAGTTGCACCAGATAGAAGATGTCCAGTTGCAATCAGTTTGATCAGTTTAGCGATCTAGTTCAGTACCAATCCATCAACAGGGAGGGCATGTCCCTGATGGAACACTCCCATGATGGGTAGCGAAATGCTCACGGCCTCCCTGGGTTTACCTAGGATCCGCAACGCCGGTGCTGCAGTTGCCCAGCACGTGGGCAAACTGATGCCGGTGCTGGCCCGCCAGGCGAGTCCAGAGGCGGGGGCGGGCCAAGAGAAACAAAGCCACGCCAGGCGAGTCCAGAGGCGGGGCCGGCACAAGGATAGCCACGCCATGGGGAGCTGTTGCTGTTGGAGCCTATGGAAATTTAGTGACTGAAATGAATTTTATGTATACATTTTAATATATTTTATGTATTCATTCATGTATTTCGGGATGTACTTCAATGATTGCAATCTTTTTTTTGGTGCAATTCCATGACTTGCATGTATTTTTGGAAAGGGTTGTTTGATCCAGCAGAAGTGTTTTGACGCTGGCTTCGAGACCGAATCTGGTTGCAAGCTTGGATCGGGTGCAATAGATATTGCCTAGCCATGGGTTGCATCAACGTGCCAAACATCCCAAGTTGTGTTGTATTTCCTTGTTGCCGGGCTCGCACATGGTGGTTTTTGAATGGATGCCATCTGAGCATGGTCGAAGATGCCAGGTCAAAACGGTAGTTCAGAATGGTTCTAAGGGTTCATAGTGGTCATCTCGATGTCATCACGGTTGTCCACCATGGTCCACCACATGCTTCACCACACTACTGAAAACTTCGGGTTTCGCGGCAGGACGCCAGCGCATCAGCTCGAGTGGATCTGTTGGGCTTGGTGCATTTCTTGGTGAATGAGGAGGAGCCGAGCTGCGGAGTTGCCATCCCTTCCACCATCAAATGTAACTTCTTTGTGAAGCTATGCATCTTGTGGAGGACCAGTTTGATTGGAAACCAGGAGGGTTTAGATTCTTTGGAAGAGACTCATTATATCATGCATTATCCTGAACTTTGATCCATGGGTGTTGCTGGGTGGGTTCTCTTGTGTATTGCCGGTGGGTTGGGACATGAGATCGACCTTCTCCTAGTTGCCGTTCTTGGCCTTTTCTTGCATGGTGACGCCGAACGATTGCCGCGACGTCCATGGCTCTGGAATGTATTTCGATGCTTCGTGAAGAGAAACATAGCTTGGAAAAAGAAAACATGAAGATTCCAACGTGAAGTCCACGTCTCAAAAAGTGTACAAGGAAAGAGGTATCACATCACGAGCAACCCCGGTTCGTTGCAAGTTGTTATGACAACGAGCCTGGAGCGGCCAGGATGAGGCACTGGCGGAAGCAGTGAAGCAGAACTCCTTGGCCCTGCTGGATGGTTGGCAGCTCAATTCCGGGGAGCTGTGGAGGGGATCCTCCAAAGTGATTATTTGGTTCGTTCATGTTGGGATGAGATTGGTTGATGCTTATTGAGTACAGGTCAAAAAATGGTGGTCCCAGAAACAGCTAGTTTCGGTATCACCAACCATTATTATTGGATGGTTAGCAGGTAAACCTCTAGTCACAATTAGGGAATCCACTGGAAGCCTTTGATGATTCCGGAGTTCATTAAGCTGCGCCAGTGATGCCTCGAGCTATCCCCTACGATGCCAGGGTGGACCGAGCCCCGCAGCTGCAGGTGTTCTGCTCCCCAACTGCTCCTGGAGGCGCCCGGGGTTGATCATGAGCCTACATGGTGGGCCTCCAACAAGCAGGTGGTGAACAGAACTAGGGTAACTGCCAGTTAGCTGTAACTAGGGTAACTATAGCATGTTATAGCTAGGGTAATTGCCAGTTTTGGTAGATCTGGTGGTTTCTTGAAATGGGGGGTACCCCCAAAACTGGTTGGTTGATTACTATAAATGGTGAGTATTGGATGATTTGGGGGGTCTGCCCGTTTTAAGAAACCGCCCTGTAGCTATAGTTTAATTGGTGAATCTTAACCAACAAAAAACTGCTAGGGGCCCACCTAATAGTGGATGGGTATTGTTCTCCCTTGGAGAAGCGATCAGATGGTGTTTTCACAGACCTGCATGGCTCACGTCGAAGTAACAGTGGCATAAAGTGACTACGACCATGCACCCAACAACTTAACCGTTTTCAGGCAACAGTTGGTTGCACCTATGTGTACTTCTTGCTTTTTACATGCTGACAGTGATTGATGGCTTGGTCGTCGAACATCAGCCCCTTGCTGCCCAGTATGGGTCAGTGGTGTATCCACAGAAATGGGTCGTTTTCCGACCAAAATCAGTAGATAGGACATTTAGAACCTCGAGATTCCCATCCAACAGCTGCCGCCATGGACACCATGAGGGTAACCTATGCCTTTTGTTGGTCAGTTGCACCGCAGTTCTCAGTTTTTACTCTCATTATTGCTGGGTTTACACCATGTGAGTGGTCAGAACCCAAGTAGGTGGTCGGTTGGTCGGTCGGCTGGTTGGCTGGTTGATTGATCGGTTGATGCCTGTGGGTTTGCATCAAGGAGACTACCATGATCATGGAAACCCACTATCAACCTGATGCCTCAAGGGCTGGACCACCGTGATGTGGGTGCCCATTGCTGAGACGAGCTGCGATTTAGGGTACTGACAGTACCTCGCAAAACCATGGGTGTTTTCTCTCAAGATAGGCCATTCCCAACGGGCTGATTGCTGGGGTGCCACTCTGTCATTGCGGCTGGTGGTTCCTCAAGATAGGGGTACTCCCAAATCATCCTTTATATTTTTATGAACCATTTCTAGTAATAAACCAACCACCCCCATTGAAAGAACCCACCTGGTGCCTTGCTGCTGGTACCGTTGGTGGTTGACCGATGTGTCAAGGCCTGGACAGTCCAATGGAAAGATTCGCAGAGGCGGCATGGCTCGAGACTCAGAGCAACCGACCGTTGGTTCGGTGGGGTTGGGGGGTGGGTGGGTGGTGTATGATGCTTGATAGAGAGAGAAGATTTAAGAGTGGTGTATGGTGCTTGATAAAGAGAGAAGATTTAAACAAAGTACTTTTTTCATTACATTGTTTACAGTAAGTTTTTTTTGTGATGTTGACAATACTTGGATGAAAGAATTGTGAATGACGATAATGGGATGATGATCATATAGGATGATTAATCATGGTACACATTGAAAATGCATGATCATGCTATATACTATATACTAGTTAATCAGAACGATAGGATGTTAAAGTTAATAAAGTTGGTTCGCGGGTTGAAGTTAACCAACCTTGCGAGGCATCAGTTTCCAGTGTGCGATGGGTCTTCCATGGTTTGACATATGCCTACTCTTTTTGGCTATGTTCCATTCCATTCGATGAACCAATCATTTCGGCAGATTGTGAACAACCAGCCAACCTTAGCCAACCTTACCCTTTGGTTCAATGGTTCACTGGTAACCAATCCCAAGCCCAACCCATTGGCCGTTCAGGTCTGTGTCC
This sequence comes from Symbiodinium kawagutii, assembly GCA_009767595.1. Lineage (NCBI taxonomy): Eukaryota > Dinophyceae > Suessiales > Symbiodiniaceae > Symbiodinium > Symbiodinium kawagutii. The sequence goes on along the minus strand of VSDK01017765.1, from coordinate 33,280 downwards.
ATTCCATCCTTCGGCGGCATCTGGTTCCAGCAACAGTCCTGAACGAGGTGCGCGCCGCTGCACAGCCTGGTGATGGTCACCCACCTCCACTCGGGAACGACCACTTCTGACGATAGCGTTGATAGCTGTGGATTGCAGACTGCTGATGGTCAATGATGCTCAACAGTGGGTGGATTGGATGGATGTCAGAATTGCAGATTGTGGCATGGTACCCCCGCATGATCATCCAGTGCGGATTGCTTTAGGTGCGCTTGGCCACTTGTGAACGAAGAAGAAACCACTTATATATAAACCAGTTCCCACACCATCGATCGTGAATCAGTTGCCAATCAGTATCAACCCTCTATGAGTGATCAGAAACCAGCAAGGCATCACTATCAATGAATTATATATTTTCTCATTTCCAACCAGTTACTTACTGATCATGAACCACTCAAACATCAACCACTTGCTGTATGAATCATAAACCATTTCCGAACCATTACCCACTTATCAACCACTAACCACTTATATAAATCAGTAATCACTTTGTGATCGATCACTTTTCAACCATTAACCACTTATAAATCACCAACGGCATAAAAATCACTAACCACTTATCAATCACTAACCACTTATAAATCACCAACCACTTATCAATCACTAACCACTTATCAATCACTCACCAGTCATGAATAACTTATCAATAACTAATCATTAATCACTAACCATGCACTTTTCAATCACTAACCCCTTATTAGTCATTCACCAGTCATTAATCAAACCCATCACCTTAGCGCTGGAGGTCTTTGTGGATCTGATGCCCATCTTGAAGAGTTGCCTGGATGACAGCTGGCGGGGGGACCCGGTCCGTGGAAGCGCGCCCGGCGGGGCCACGTGGGATGAAGGACGACCATCAATGGCTTATGGGGGATGAGAACCAACAATCATAGGGGATATGCCAACAATGATGGGCTGATTAGCGATCAATGAGTGACTAATCATGGGTAGTGATCAACACTAGTAGATGATGATGGTTAGTGATTAAGTTTGGGCGACAATAATGAACAATGATAGTTGGAAAACAAAGGCTAGTGGTCGTTGCAGGGGTACAGGGTGAAGTGACCCATAGCCATATGGTTGTCTGTTTGTACGCGAAACTATCCTTGGTTTCTCCATGAAAGTATTTGATCATAAATTAACCCATTATCGTTGGCATATCCCCTATGATTGTCGCTTATCATCATCCAAAAGCCATTGGTGGTCAACTCCACGTGACCCAACTCGCCGTATCCCAAGCATCCAACTCATCCCCAGCGATCTGCCGGGTCTCCAGGTCGCCAGACAACCGAATGATCGCGTGTTTGGTGTTGTCCTGCACCTTGTCGGACCTTCAGGTGGGGAAGGTACCGCGGGGGTGAGAAGTAGTGGTACCCCCCTGGTTAGATCCGTTGGTTTATAAGCCACTGAACTAATGGTCAAGTATGCTTAATGGTGGTTAATAAGGATTAAACACGGTTATAAGTTGGTGAACATGACCCATTGTTCAGTATAGTTATATCTAGCCCAACTGGTACCCTAGTGAACGAACCTAAGTTAGCGATTTTTTTCGGGGTACCACTCTGTGAGGATCGGCACCGCCAATCAGCTCGGGAACCTACGAACGAGTCCACTGGTGAATGACTTGTAGACCATTGCCAGCCTGAAAGGTTGTGAAGCTGGTTCCTGAGTCCAGACCCGGTGCTGGGATATGCTTGGAACACTCTGTGCCTGGTTCCCTTGGATGTTTCTGGATCGGTGTCCGACATGGGATCCTATGGATTGTTGTCTATGTGCTATGATTGGATATGTGACTAATGGCGATGTATGTGATTTCACAGTGTCTCACTGTGACTGTCAATTGTTGAGCGTTCCACTTCGGCCATGGCTTTAAGTAAAGGGCATCGAGCAGTGCTGGTCAAAACACCATTGGTCTATGATATTTTTTTCTACACGTATACATGAATGGTCGATTCTCACTTCTAAGCATTGGTCGATTATCACTTTATTTAGACATGTACATACTCATCAAGATATAAATCATATAAATCTGTATACGTATATATATATATATATATGTATACATATATGTTTGCATACACAGAAGTCTAGATTTATAAATCAAGATCTAAATCTTTATATATATATATATCACTTCTTGCATATCTGGAAATATCTATATGTTTTGTGTAAAGATACATCATCTCGCAAATCCAAATTTCCGTGATCCTAATATACAATGTAAATATGAAAATAAATCAAAGTATGATTATAAATGAACATAAATCATATGTGAAAATACGGAATTTTCGCAAATCCAAAGAAACTGCACCGCCGCAATGACCACGAAATGTCGCAGGACGAGATCAACGGAGAACAGCTCCGGGAGGCGCGAAACGCGACGCCGCGGGTCCGCCGTGACCATCCTTAGGGGGTGCTCCAAGGACCCCGTTACGATTGGATGATAAGGAAGTGTTGGGGCTCAATAAGAAGGGTAGGTGGATGATGATAAAGGTAGATTATGATGAATAAATTGGTTGATCATGGTTACTATGGTTGGATAATAATGGTTATTGAGGTGGCTATGGCCATCAACCTATTGTTAATAGCTAAGCCGGTTAGCTCAACGGTCCTGCATAGTAGTGGTTAATCTCGGCCCAACCCGGTGTGGTTTATAGTTACACATTATTATTGTCCACAACCCGCTCCGGTGTGGTTGACTGGAAACCCGAAGGTTGCGGATAGAAATGGTTGACATACTTGCTAATCGACCATACCAAACCAGTAATGATAAATTATGGATAATCATGGTTGAAAATGGTTTTCATAGACGTTAAGAGTGGCCAATCTTGGTTGAACATGGTCAGTGGATATATGTGGATATTCATCAGTGCTGGCTAATCATGATTGACTATGCCTGACAATGCTTGATCAGAGAAATTAACAGAGCAACACTTGTTTGCCATTTCCCACCGAACCATCTTGAGGATGCAAAAGTTGAAACTGAAGTCACGAAAGCTGCGTTCAGCAGCTCGAGTTTGGGTAGCGTTAGCTAGTTCTTACCTTTTGGGGGTTCGGGGGGACGGTCAGCAGGCCAACAACGTGAATCTCACGCAAAACACCCCCCCCAAACCGATCCTTAGCAATTATTAGCAAAACATATTTTCTTACCAAACCGATTCTTGCCAAACAGAATCCTACCAACACACATTTTCTTACCAAACAGATCTTTCCCAACACATTTTCTTACCACACCCATTCTTGCCAAACAAGATGCGACCAACACATTTTCTTACTAAACAGAATCCCACCAATACATTTTGTGACCAATCAGATTCTTACCAACCCACCTTTTCCCAACTTCGTTACCCCTTCTTTGACAACCCGGCAGCTTTCGTTCACCCCCCTTGGATCTCAAGTAGGTTTCATCTGCCTCGCAAGAACTGGGCCTTCAAATTGACTCTGCAAAAGTTGTTTGGTAGTGGGGGATTGTATGGACTAGTTTGTGACACACTATAATCATCGAGTAGGAGTAGGGAGTTGCCTGTAGGGAAGCCAGGATAAAGGCAGGATGCAAGGGTTTGTATAACCACTCATATACGGGTATTTGGACGCCTTGCCAATTTTTGAGCATCTCATTGACATGTATGCGTTTGTAATATGCAGTTCAATAGGTGTAAGAACATCATATGTTGTCCTTACACAATTGTGTTGATTCTGCTTCACTTGCAGCACGGGTACACTGACCCACATGGTTCCAAGTTTTTCAGCTGTGAATATCTAGAACAAACTCAGATTATTTTGATAGGTCATAGCCATGTTGATGATGTGGCCAACTGGCCATATCCACATAGTGGGGTCCCCATGTTGATGATAGGTGGCAATCGGCAGAACCTGCAGAAATCATGAGGGGTTTGGTCTTTTGCACTTTTGAGTTGAGCGTGGCTGGTCTTTGTTGCATTGGGTTTGCACACATTATCAGACATGACTCCCCCACCGTTGGTTTCTTGATGAGATGTCCAGGTATTGTTGGGTTGTACCGGATGCAGGAGTTGCCCATATACACTGCCTTGAGCGATCATATCCACAAAAATTTGCTGCTTCCATTGAGTTTGCTGCGGACAATCTTTGTTTACCTTCCCCGAGGAGCCATGGGTTTCATGTTCAACCAGGGTTTCTGGGGGAGTGATAGAGGACCAGGGTTTCGTGCTGTGATTTGTGATCCGGGGGAATCCATGGTCGTCACTCCAGGTCTATCCAGAGTTACTGAAGAGATTGGATGACTCCAATGACAAGATCCGGGTTGCTGTGTGTGAGGCACGGGGTGGATGTTGGTGTTGTGGTTGTACTTGTTGCACCCTTCGTAGACTCACACATCTTCAAAATCTCTGGGTACGTGATAGTTCTTAAATCTGCTTATCCAGCTGTTCTCCAAATTTTTGGGGTATCAAATTGGCCAGAACGAAAGTCTTGCGAACACAAACATCGAATTTGAAGCTACATCATATATTGTCAATCCCATCTGAGAGATTCTCCCTTTACCTCATGCTGATATCAACTGGATGTGAGTTACCAGGATCCATCCTCCAAACTGCTTGACGTTGGACGACACATTGACACGACACCTATCGACAAATGTATCAGATATGTGGTACCGTAGGACAGCGGATGCCAAATACATAGCCTCGACAACTGTAGCCATTCATAATGGATGGACCATAGTACCAATGTACCAATTATACATTATGCCACTGCATAACCATGGTGAAAAGAAATGTACATCCCATTGATACCAAGTACTATCAATGTACCAATGCACTATCCAATTGTAGGCCCCCCAAGCCTTCTACCATCGGTACATCGGCCGCCGAAGGCCTTAAATGTGTTCTTCAAGTGCCTGCCGCACAAATGGAGCCGGAGTCTCTTCGAGTGCTCCTCCTGCATGGCAGGGGTGAAAAATTGGGTTTTTTTGTTTAATGTACAGTAACTGTGCATGGTTTATTCATGGTTCATAGTGGTTACTAACGGTTCATCATGGTTGGTCAATGGTTCATAATGGTTTATAATGGTTGCTTAATGGTTGATAATGGTTTGTTAATGTTTGGTTGATGTTCGTTCAGCGGTGGTTAACACACAATAATGGTTGGTACCGGCTAGCAATGCTCAATGATAGTTCTTTCAGGATACCTATTGAGAATTGGACTTTGTGGAGGTTGGCAAAGCCATGATTTTATCGGGGTTCACAATTTGATCTGTTGTCGGCCGCTTGTGGGATCCCTATTTATGGAGATACCAAGATGCTGTGCCCGCTACCTCTACATATATGTTGCTGTTCCTGTTTCATACCTTTCATGGGCTCCACCCGTCCTTAGGACCAGCAAATAGGGCGGTATGCACACGAAAAAATCGTCAACATGACCGACCAACTGATCCACTGCGGTGGATTTGGCTACGCCGTAACCCCGTGGGATACGACACATGCCATGGATGAGCCGCGCCAGTGGCGTAAGGCAACTGTGCAGCTGGTTCCAGGTACATCCTCCGCAACCTTTTCGTTCACCTGGACGATCCAAATCCTGAGGTTCAGCTGTTGGACCAACCTACCTGGTGGACATACCCACATATGGGTCTTTCTCAGAATAGGGGACCCCAAAAATGGCTAGTTTATTACTATAAATGGTTAATAATGGATGATTTGGGGGTACCCCTATTTTGAGAAACCACCACATATAGACACGCATAATTTGTATTTGTTTAGATCTGTATTTGTAGGTATTCACATTTTCTTGCACACTGCATTTCTATCTATATCTATGATTTATCTACGTATATGTGTATGTATTCACATTTGTTGCATGTATTTGGATCTATGATCTATGCCTATATCTATATCTATATCTGTATCTATATCTATATCTATGTCTATGTCCATATCTATATCTACATCTATATCTACATCTGCATCTACATCTATACATCTATATCTATATCTACGTCTATGTCTACATGCATGTATTGCAATGTGTTCCGTTTTTGAGATAACCTCGTGGCTCATCCTGAGATTGGCGACTTGGGATCTTGGTTATTTCAGGAAATTTCTATGGGTCATAACCATCCACCTGGGTACAGGGCGACCCAAAGCCTTGTTTGAAGCTCTGCATGCTTCTGGTCTCCCAAAATTCTTCGGTGATGACAGAGAAGCAGCATTGATGGATTGATTAAATCAATGGCTCACTGACTGAACTCATTGGTTCCCTGAAGATGTTCGCGGTGAAGTGGTGGACATATACCACACTTGGCACCGTGTGCGCCAGATTCAGCAGGGGATCTACACAGTTCTGCAATCGGCAGTTCACCAGGCAGGGGCGGAAAAACGGATCCTGTGGCAGATGGTTCAGAAATGAAAGCTGGACGATTTGACTCCTTCCGGGCTTCAATCCAAGCTGCTGAGGGTTCAGTTTCCCGACCTGGATTGTTTTCACTGCCGAAGTTTCAAGGATCATGCGACCTTCCTCAAAGAAGCTCAGAGTGCTGTGGCCAAGAGCTCACATCCTCGACTGCATGGAGTCCCAGTGGCGGTTCCCGAATCACTGTGCAGGATAGCACCACAAGAGTGACAAAGCCCTTGGTGGCCTTGTCTATGAACTTCTGTGGTGCAGATAATCCACCATTCTTGGGAAATTTGAACGCCAGAGTGGTCTACTGGAGGGTAACAATGGCAGTTGATTGTCGCGTGATGCATCCCACTACTCGGCCATGGTGACAGCCTGCTGGTTGTTGATTCCGGCCCTGGAACCTGGGAAGACCAAGATTTATCCAATGACGGCTTGTGGCAAATACTCATAGTGCTAATCGTTGGTTCTTAATTTTGATAGTTGATGGGGTTACCTAATTGCCATGAAATTACCATTGGTGTTCGAGACTTTTTTTTTGAGCTGCACGGAATAATGGGATAATCCACCTAGTCTGGCTGGCAATTTTCCTCAGCTCTTATCTTTCGCCAACAGATACCTCAACCACTGTTTAGATGGTATGCTTAGCGTTCAAAGTTGCTGGTTGATGGGCTGTACTAGGTCAAGTAGCCAGAACCAAATGAGCTGAATAAGAGCCATAACAGTTGGTCAAATACTAAGCACCATTAGTCAGTCAACCAGTTATGTCTCAATGGTAGCTCTAGTTGGTAATCATGGCCAAAATCAGCTGGTTGACGAGCTGCTTGATGCTACAGGCGGTTAAGCCACAGGAGTTGCTAGCCAACCTTAGCTGCCCAACTAGCAGTAGTTGCGACCACAATCACGCCTGATTGGCTGCGAGCCTTGGCATAGTCTTCACGATGTGGCTGGGGGAGAAAGGTGGGCTTCTTTCATGGTTTATCTATCACTTCGGTGAATTATGTAGATTCATGTCATGGTTTACACATCTGGGTTTATGTACAACGGTTTATGCTAGGATGGTTTGATTTTCAAAAATGCTTTGGCACATACAAATCACTGGATATGGTGATGCGTGCGCCACTGGGTTTTCCATATGGTGAGGTTACACTGGACTCTGGTGGCTCATGCCGGAGCTAGCATCCCGATCAACAACTATCACCAAGCAGATATGAGGCTGTTCCAGGGGTACATCCACGGCTGGTGTATCCAACCCGGCAACGCTTGCTGAGGTGCGAAGAACTTGTTCGTTTAGCTGAGAGCCTTCAGAAGGCATCTGGTGAGGAAGGCTAATCATGGTGAATGCTGATTGAATAGTTGAGAACAAGGGATTACGAGCAACAACCAGCAACTCGTTGGATTTTGCGAGTCTTAAGCCACTTGTATACAATCGGATCCACCTATCAGCGGATTGCCAAGAATATGGACGCGAACAGCCGAACAGCACAGAATAAGTGACATTGCGTGCTGACGCATGCTGCGGTACCCAAATCATGGACAGTGGATGCTAGGTTTTATGCACCATTTGGACCATTTCCATGGACGTTCAGCATGGCACGCAGAGCCATCGTTTCCCACGATGGTTTTTGTGACGTAGTTTTAGGAAAGCCAGCCCTGTGGCACGGCGTTGGTAGGAGAATCGTTGTTTGCATGGCAAGCAGGTCAATTCAGAAGCGGTTGGCACGGAAACATGTGCCTGTGCTTGAAGTCACGATATGCATGCAGGAAAAAAGACTCTGTTGGGGAAAGCCTACATCAGACTGGACACGATCTTTGTGCTACTGTTGAGCTTCATGCGAAATCTAGGGCATCCATGTGCATGTGCACAGCAGTTGTTAGACACTTGCGGCATCATTGCCGTTCCTTATCAAATACCCACCCCCGAGACACACAGACACACGCAGACACAACTCACAGAACGTGTCTCATGCCAGAGAGGCACGAATAGTATCGATACATAGCCATCCTCGTTTGATCATGGTTCATTCATTTCCCTACATTTATCCCATGCCATGGGAATTTCGATGCATCATGCTTTCTTGTCACATTGGGTACGGACGGCAGCAGCCAGCCTTGCTTCAAGGCTGTTGGTGGATCACTAGGGAGTTGGGATAAGAAAGGCTTTCATCAAGTGACAAGTCCAGCATCATGTGCAAGTCACTGGCACCGTTGCAAATCTTGAGCCATAAACCAACATCAACCACTTGATGCTTCAGAGATCACCAACCAACCAACTTGTCGTCCTCTCATTCAACCAGCCAACCCGATGAAGGTATCCAACAAGAATTCACCATTTTGGTCATCGTTCTTACAACGTTCACCTTTCCGACGGCAGCTTTTGGCTCAGAGTGATGGCTGGAGGAAGCTTCATTCCAATGGTTGAATGGGCTAGGTCAGCTGTGGTATCCAAACAGGCAAGAAATGCTGTAGCTGAGCAATAAAGCAACGGGCTTAGCAGTTGCCCATGATCCAACGCAATATCGACACTGGATGGATTTAACGCACCCGGATCGCTGAAGATCACCATGACCAGCGCGCTGCTGGGTCGTTCTCTGGCGCTTCTGAGACAGGAGAAGCACCACAGCAATCGATCGCTTCACTGCTGCTATGTGATCCTGAAAGGGTTTCCTTGCTACAAGTGGTCGCTACCCAAGATGAATAACTATCAGTTATCATCAGTTAGTTGGTTACTTCTTGTTTCGATGGATGCCATTCTTTTTAGCATGGAGAGCGGCCTTAAAACCAAAACCCATCAACCCTAAAACCATTAACCTAAAACAAAATACCCAAAGCCTTAGGACCATAAAATCTGAAACCATCAGCCTAGAAACCTTACACCCTAAATCCTCCAAAAAACCAATGTAAAACCTCAACCGGAAACCCTAAAACCCTGAACCTGAAAGCATGCACCGTAAAGATCATACATACGCATCAACATCAACCCTAATATGATAAACTTGAAAACACAAAACGTGAACGCTCTGACCATAATTTCTAAAAGCTTAAAACTACCAAACTGAAAATCCAAAGCCCTTGAGTTTGAAAAGCAGAAAGTATGATAAAGTTTGAGTTCCACATCTCGCGAGTACCATGCGAACTGACAGGGTTGTCCCTGTTCGAAACCTTGAAACTGTCATCCAGAAAGGAATCCAAAAGTCACCGAGGCGAACAACAATTCCCCAATGCAATCCACTCCAATACTCAACACTCAATTACATTATTCAGTTCCATGAGCAAGGTCATGTTACGACTGTCAGCCATGATTGTCCATTCTTAGGCACCAGGTTGTGAACAATCTTGTTGCCCTCAAGGAGAATGCCGATGGCGCTCTGGAGCCAGTTGCCTCAGTTTAAGCAGTGATGTTACAGGGAGGCCGGAGTTATGCTCAGGAATTCACAACTAACGATTATATAATTATCCAATAATGAACAACAATGATATGTCATACTAATTGCTAATAAGTATGCATTGTGCTTATGTGGTTGATAACTATTACCCGTTTATGATTAACCATTATCAGCCATAGGTTACCCATTAGTCACCAACAATATGGTTATTCACCTAAATATTATTCATCTAAAGAGCAGCTGTAGCACCTATCCATTTATATATGATTAACTACTATTAAGCATAGGTTAACCATCATTAACCACCATTATCCATAGGTTAACCATCATTAACCACTACTAAGCATAGGTTAACCATTCCTAACCGTAGGATAACCATCGTTCACCAACATGGTCACCCCATGATCGGCGCTGCAGCTGCTCCTTCGAGGTGTGCCCATGAGGTCCTGGAATCCATTTGTAGCGGCAGCCCGGATCAGGCGCCACGCCCGGGTTTCATCAATGGAAGTCTCATGATTTCAGTCAATTCAATGTACATATACTGTGGATACATCAAAATATGTGTATATATATATTGATGATGATGATGATGATGATGATGATGATGATGATGATGATGATGATGATGATGATGATGATGATGATGATGATGATGATGATGATGTAGTCTTCTCAATTCCATTCCCTACCTTGGTACACTTTGAATCAGTGCATGGTTTTCTTTGTCGAAGGGTGGGGCAAGTGTACAATAGTGGCTAAAAACGGCTACTGTAACTAGTTGATGCTCCATTACAAGCTCTATTAGCCCATTTTGACCATGATGTTACCATTGCCAACCAGATTATATAATGGTCAACAGCCAACCAGATTGTTTGTGTATGTTCCAGCTACTCTGGTTGTTGTTGATTCTTCACCCCTCTCCAGATTGTTGTCCTCAAAAATTGTCAGGTGACTGAAGTGCTGGCACTGTGTGCGTGCGTGGATGCGTATGTGGCCCTGGGAGATGTGGCTGCCTCAACCGGAGATCATGTTGCGGAGTGGAAATGCCTGAGTGGCCATAGGATGAACATTTTGTTGGTGGTTCAAACATCGTGTTTCGATGGCTAATGCTATTAGCCATTCTCAGCCATCACCGTTCAAGTATGATTCATCATAGTTATTGCTCATTCTTGATCAATTTTCAACTATGCTTACGACAGCAATCATTATCTGATCATTCAACCATTCTTAACATCATTAACTATTCATCCTGGTGATTAAACATACCATGATGTACCATCATTCACCAGCAACATCACATCCCGCGAGCCGAGGCCACGAAGGCTTTGGCAAAGGCTGAAGAGGCACCGAACGCAGCTGTGGTGGACGCAGGTCGTGGCTTCACTGAGCTGGTGAAATCACTAGGCTTAGATGAGTTCCATTCAGTCAATGACAAGTAGCAATGGTCAGTAGCAGTTGGTTAGGTGTAGTTAAAACTGGTGCTTCTGTCTTTTTCAAGAGGCTGGTATAGTTTTCTTCATCATCATCATCATCATCATCATCATCATCATCATCGTCATCGTCATTCATCGTCATCATCATCATCATCATCATCGTCATCGTCATCGTCATCATCATCATCATCATCATCATCATCATCATCATCATCATCATCATCATCATCATGATCATCATCATCATCATCATCATCATCATCGTCATCATCATCGTCATGATCATCGTCATCATCATCATCATCATGATCATCATCATCATCATCATCGTCATCATCATCGTCATCATCATCATCATCATCATCATCATCATCATCATCATGATCATCATCATCATCATCATCATCATCATCATCATCATCGTCATCATCATCGTCATCATCATCATCATCATCATCATGATCATCATCATCATCATCATCATCATCATCATCATCGTCATCATCATCATCATCATCATCATCATCATCATGATCATCATCATCATCATCATCATCATCATCATGATCATCATCATCATCATCATCATCATCATCATCATCATCATCATCATCATGATCATCATCATCATCATCATCATCAATGATTATGATCATCATCATCATCGTCATCATCAATGATTATGACCATCATCAAAGATGAGCATCCACCATTGTTAGTCCTTTTAAAGGGGAGCAAGATATGGAGCTACCACGAGGGCCACCCACATCACGAGGCTGTCGGCTTGGCCAAGAAGTGTAGTGGGTCCTCGGCGGAGGTGGGCTGCCGCACAACGATGGGCAGGGCCGATGGAGTTGGTGAGTTGGTGATACCGTTGGCAGCCAATCTTGGTCAGTTGTTGTTAGTAATATTGATTAGTTGGTTAGCAATATTGGCTAGTTGGTCGATAGTGTTGGTTGGTTGGTGAGTAGTATTGGTTAGTTGTTGTTACTTGGGATGATGGAGATGATATTCACACATCCGCAATATTGGTGATACCGTCCATGATGGAACCCATTTTCTGGTCGCGACGCAGTTGCTGGTGACAGGGAGATTGGTACTGAAACTGTACTTAGATGGTTCATTCCAAACTGTTCAAAGTGTTCATTGGCTTGTGCTTTGATGGGATCAAGAAACAACTCTTTGGCAGAAATGCTGCTTACATTTTTGGGATTATCATACCCCAACGATTACAAATACCACTGCCCAAATTGCGCGCTGATCATGTCATTGTTTGGTGGTTTCAATGTTGGATCACTTGACACTTTAGATCAAGAACTCAGAGATGTTTAAATCTTCTTCGGGTGTGACACGTGGAACTTGTGGACAAGCATCGGTCAAGAGTGATGTTTGCAGAGATAGTATCCCGCGAAGTTTATCTCCAAAAAGCCGCGTATCTGACTGCGACTTCCTGGCTGGAGGGAGCTACGGAGCTCAGGGTATCCTGAGCCCTTTTTCAAGGGGGAGTAAGGACGCTACCGGGAGTGGTGTATTCCAATGGTAGTTGTACTTCAACAGCTGGTTCTTGCTCAGGCAGCTTCATCCTTGGCACTCGTGAAGGTGAAGCTTATGGGGAGCCAGGCAGCCGTTGGGAGAGAGGGGAAGCAGCACCAGGGGCACTGGACAAGTTGGGGTTCACTGGTAGCTCAACAACGAGGATCAGGGGATGGCTGCAGGTTTCCGAGGCTGGTGGGTTCGAACAATCATTTGGAACTTGTTCTGGGAGTATTTTCGGAACTGGCGCAGAGTTTCAAACGTGACCATGTATCGGTCTGGTTGGTAGGACAGGGTCAGTACTTGCAAGTGCATGTCATTGACTGGACTGCTCACGTGATCAAACGTTCGTTGGCCATTTTGGCTACAAGACGTGATCACCTGGCCTTTTGTTCTTGCCCTTTGTTTATCTAGGTTTGGGCCTGGGTGATCACTAAGTACAAGGTAGGATGTCTCGATTTCCTCCAGCCTATCCTGCAGCCCTTGGCAAGCAGGCAGCCATGCTCTCGCAATCATCGAGGTTCCCACCAGCTCGAGCTCGAGATCAAGATGCTCAGTCAGAAGCTGCTGGGTCGACAGCGTCATGGTCAGTGCATGAGGAAGATCATGAGGCTCCTCCAGGGATCCAGCAACCCGCAAACCCTCTGGAACAAGTCGCAGAGGAAGATGGTCATGTCGAGGCTCCAGGAGATTGGGCCGGGTTCACTGGTCAGGGTGTTCAGCCCTTCCTGGCTCCAATTGATGAAGTGCCTCCTCCTCCCCCATCGGGTGGCCCTGCAGTCCAGGCTGCAAGGAATTTGATGGATCACACCAATGAGACGTTCGTGAGCAGGAGGCTGCGCAGGCAGCAGGAGAAGGCCGCTCGGCAAGGCAAGAAGATCCGTTGGAGTCCACTGGGCGCTCACAACGTGGTCAATGTGGAGTTGCCCAAGCATCTCCGCCAGATCGGGGCCAACGCCAATGAACGCTCAGTTCTAGTTTTGGACACTCGTGATATGAGGATGCAAAGCCCTTATCAGGGGTGGCTCTTGGACGAGATCCTCACAAACGCTCACGCCAGAATCAACATCCTCTCGGACAGGAACCTGGTGCGATCGCCCTCGACTGGATATCACATGAACTTGTTCATGTTGAAAACGCTCGATGGCTTCAAGATGGTGCTCTGTGGATCCATGACCAGCTACGGATCCGTACCATGTGGAAAGTGGGATGCCTACACAGGCAAGGTTCTCTCACATGAGGCTTTTCAGCCATTCCGCTGGCCTCTCATGCGGGATGATTCTCCCACTTGGGTGGATGTGAAGCTCAAGATCGAAGGCCACCTCGTGCTCCACCTTGAGTTGCGTGGCTACCGCTCGGAGTCG
>VSDK01017765.1:1061-18891 GCA_009767595.1 Symbiodinium kawagutii | reverse complement strand
CAGCCGATCGGTTTGAGGTGGCCGCCAGCACATGTTCTGTGCCACCCTCCTGGCTTGTGGTCAGCAGAGTGTCAGGTCCAACCTTGATCAAGAACGCAGCCTGGTGCAGAGAGAGGTACGCCAGGATTGAGTCGCCTGATCAGGCTCTGCAGCTGTCCCAACTGGCCAGTGTTCATGCACACTGGACGGTCAAAATGGCGGTCGACTCGAAGGAGGAGGTGGGTCCCCACACCTCAGCGGTCGCTGTTGAAACTCATGAGGACAATGTTCACCTCATTTGCGAGTCCCTGCTGTTCAAGCAGGAGAAAGCCATTGTGCCGATCGAAGCACTTGCTCTTCAAGCTCATGACGCAACGGAGGAACGCAAGTCGGTCGTGCTTCCCCCTGTGACCGGGGGACCTGCTGTTCAGCCACAAACTGGTCAAGCAGCGAGGCTCAAGGCCATCACTGGCCTGACTTCATCAGCCAACCTTTCGGTGAAGTCGGATCAGGGGCAAGCTCCGTCCATGACTGAACCGGGTGTGGCTCCTACCCCAAGTTCGTTCCAAGGAGGTGCTTTGGCTCCATCGAGACGATCCTTGCAGCAGCGCCTTGGTGAGACCATGGACAGTTCAGCAATGACACCAGCTGCTTTTGTGGATCATGTGCAAGGGTTCCAGAGGGGAGGATCCTCCGCAAGCTCGTCCAATCCTGAGGGAGGGATCAAGATCCAGTTTCTTCAGGGATCACTTGACGGCTCTGAGGATCACTACCGTTCAGAGGGACCCGTGTCTTTCAAGCCAGCTCAGCCACCACAAACAGATGAGGTGTAGCTGGCTCAGCAGTTTGTTCAATAGGCTCCTTCAGCCTGAAATCGGCTATCGCCCAACTTTGCCGGGGTCGACGTGCCCTAGGCCATCGCCACGTGAAAAAGACTTGCTGATCAGAGCCGCAGTGCAATTGCTGCAGCATGATCATGATGGGTCTTATCACGTATCTTAATGAGATCCAATCAAAGTTAAGGCTGTGATCCGAGATACTTGAGTAGTGCTCTAACATGTCTCTGAAGCCACAGCTCGTGAGATGTGTATGATGCTCTGTTCATGAGTCTTGGGATCGTCAGCCTGCCCAGGCACGTCAGCCCAGTGCAGCTGCGGGATCTCAGAGGGACGGGGTCGGTCGCAGGTTGAGCTCTTAAAGTTAGCTCTAACTGTCTTGATCGTCGGTGTCCCGCTGCGGCTGTACGGGTGGGTCAGGAAGATGAATCTCGATCGTGCACTGTGCAGTTTACTTCACACAAGTGTTGATCAACTTCTTGGGTCTCAAGAGAATTTTTGGATTTTCAGTTTTCACGACTTTGATGTTCACGTTCATGTCATGTCACATTTCGTTCTTTTGTTTCCACTTGCTCAACGAAGACAGACATGGCATGGAGTGTTCACGTAGTAATGCTCAAGCCAGTGGCACACATGCAGAACTCAGATCGTTGGACGTTCAAGATCCTGTCACTGCCAATCTTCGATGAACCGTTCGCCCAGGCAATCGCTCAGACACCCCTGGGGAACTTGGCGTTCGTGGCAGCCATGGGAGTGAGCTCGGGAACGGAGTTCGTCGCCCAAGTTTCTCAATGGGCAGGCACGTTTGAGGCTCCGATCGCAGCTCAGTTGATGTCTCGTGTAGGAATGCTTGAACAGTTCTGGACATTGGCATCTAAAGCCGAGAAGGTGTTCATGGAATCCACGGCTTTCCAGTTAGGGTTTGGTCTTTGCGAAGGGAAATCCCGGAGTATTGACTCCTCACCGATCGGGAAGCTCCGACAAGCAGCAGCTGTGAAAGCTTTGCTCACCAAACCAGGGGCTCCCAATAAGAGATCTAAGTTGGCATCTCCCGCAAGTTCATCTAGCACACCTTTGTTGGATGCTGAAACAGCGGAGCAATCTAAATGGGTATCTCGCTTGGAGGCTATCGGCAGACGAGCGGGTGATCATGCTAAGCTGTTTCAGATGGGTGACCAGCCTACTGACCTTTCCCAGGCCGAATCGTCCAAGCTCAGGCAACTGGTCCTTGTATCAGGTGCTCCAAGGACGATGGCAGCTCACATCAGAGCCTTTGAGCGTTGGGAGTCATGGGCTGATCAACAGGGAATCTCTTTGTATCCCGTGTCCATTGAAAAGTTCTTGAAGTACTGTTTGGTTCTTGATCAACGTGAGTGTGGCCCATCGGTAGTGCCAACTCTTCGTACTTCAGTTCGATGGGTTGCTACTCGACTAGCAATTGACCTACCGGACTTCGATGATCATCGAGTCAAAGCCATCCAGGATAAAATAGTAGCAGCCAGGGCCACGACACTGAAAGAGGCCGTTCCCATCCCGATCGTGGCGGTGGCCGGTATGGAAGAACGTGTCTGTGACCCCAATGAATGGGAGGCTACTAGGTTGTTCATCTGGTGGCTGCTCTGCATGGTCTATGCTTCTTTGAGATTCGATGATGCTGTTCATGTCAAACCCTCCGAATTGGTCATGAAGGAGGAGGGCCTGTTCGGGGTGGCATGGCAGACCAAGGTTGAACGCAAACGTGCTGGTACCCGGTTCATGGTGCCCAAGGTCGGTTTTCGAAAGGATTCGTGGCTCCAACAGGGGTGGGATCTCTTCTGTGCAACCGATCGGGACCGGGACTACTGGATGCATGAGCTCAACACTCGTTCTGCCTTTCTTGAAAACCCCCGGCATTTGCTCGGACGGTTCAATGGTTGAAATGTTTTGGTCATCAAGTCACTATGCTGGACCCGTTTCTCAATGATCAGCAGAAGGTTGAAGTAACCACTCGTTTGAAGGATCTCACAGCCCATTCGTGCCGGGTCACCCTCCTTGACGCAGCTGTTCATGCAGGTCAGTGTTCTGAGGAGATTGGATTGCAGGCTAACTGGAAGAATCCAGGGCCCTTGGTGCTGAAGTACACTCGCAACCGATCGTCAGTGCCGGCAACATGGTGAAGCAGCTTGTCGTTCAAGAGTTGGTGCAGGAACATCACCCTGCAGTGGAGGACCAGGACACAGTGCTCGTGGATGCTAGTGACTCTGATCTCTCAAGCAATGATTTCTTCATCAAGCAACCAGCTCGAGGCAGTAGTTATGATTATAAGTTTCATGCCACGGCTTTAGGGGATGATCAGGCTTTAGCATGCAGCAAGTTCTTGCTGACAGAATGTGTGTCAGTCGGCAGCGTGCTCCCCGATCTCTCTGTTCTGTGCAAAGCCTGTGCTCGTGCACGACCGGACTTGGTCAGCTTCTTCAGCAAATGATCATAAAAGAAAGAGTGACCCCGTGTCCGGTCCGGTCTTGTCTCTTAACCATTATTCTAACAATCTTCCTTTTAATGCTTGAGCTCAGCCTGTGCCCGACGTTCACCTCTTGAATCGCAGGTTAGGCTCAGCTCACAGTCGTCTCGCCACCATGGTCGATCGTACTAAGTACCCCGATGGTTCTCTCCCAGAGCTGGCTCTTCGTCAGGTGTTTGGTCGACAGCGTCTTCCGGAGAAGCTTTGCCTGCTCATGGCCGAGGTGGGCTTGACCAGCCTGGACACGTTCGCCATGCTGGGGGACTCCATCGATCGTGTGAAGGCCGCTCTGAAGACCGTGGTCGCTGGCGAGGACAAGCTCGGGGACAATCTTGCCGCTCGTGAACTGGCCCTTACTTCCCTGGCCGCCGTCTGGAAAACGTGCTCTACTTTGCAAGATCACTTCGCCTCTCGGCGTGCAAAAATGGAGGAAGATCCTACGAAGGTCCCCGAGATTCCGGGCGATGATCACCGAATTTAGGGGCCAGTTCGTGCACCGGCATCCCGACGTGCTCCTTCCTCCCCATCGGGAACCCCATCGCAAGCTGGTTGAGCGGATCCAGCGTGATTATCTTGTTCACGGAGCTGTGATGTTCTACCAGGTGGGGGAGCTGCGCACTCGCAGCGAGACGATCGTCCAAAAAGCTGGCATCTCCAAGACTGCAGAAGATTTGATCAAGGTGGTTCAGGTTGATCAGCCACAGTCGTGGCGGCCTCTGAGTCGCAGGTCGTGGACAAGCTCCATGCGTTCTTTGTGGCGCTCGAGTACCTCAACATCTGCGACTTCAGCTCTGCCAGTGGACCTCTTCGGTATCTTTCTGAGCTCGAAGAGTGGCGCCACGAGAACAAGGGGCTGGCACTGTTGCTCACGGTGGACTCCCTCATCCGCAAGAAGGTCCATCGACTGAATCATGATCATCGCAAGACCTATCCTACGTTCGCCAAAGCCCTCGTCGAGGTCCTTGATCACCACAAGCAATTGTGGAACGATGCTCGTTCGAGTGCTGAGCTCGACAAGTTCAAGCAGGCTGGCCAGCAGAGTCCCTCCACTCCCCCTCGGACCAAGAGATCTCGTTCCGAGGAGTCTACGGCCAAGTTGTCTCCCAAGGCCAAGAAGAACAAAGCTCGTCGCCTCAGGGACAAGGCCTTGATCAAGCAAGCCAAGGCATCCACGTCTTCTCCGAAGAAACCGGGGGGCAAGGATGCTGCCAAGACTCCACGTGATGCTCGAGTTCCGGCAGATGAATGGAAGATGATCACCTCGTTCAAGTACAGTGGTCGTCGCCGTTGCCCGTTCTACAACTGTTCTCTGGGCTGCCGGTTCGGTGACAATTGCCGCAACCTTCATTTGTGTGTGGAGTGTGGCAAAGAGCATCCTTATCATGGAAATCACTGAGCAGCTGCTCAGCCCCCGGCTCCCGTTCGGCCCTTGGCGGTGTCGGTTGATCATACAGGGGCCCCAGAGGTGACGTATGAAGAGAAGATCTTTCCTTCTTTGATGAGTTCATCTTCTGGCTCTTCTTGGTCGTCTTGGGACGATGTTCCTCGAGCTGCTCAAACAGTTTTGCAACATGGTCCTTTCTTTTTGGAAGTGTTCTCCGGGACTGCTCGGCTCACTCAAGCTGTTCGTCTTCTGGAATTCCTTGTCTTCCGCCTGTGGATGTGATGCTCTCTCAAGAGGTTCCTGTCGCGTTCGACGTGTTGGATGCAGGCAACTGGCACTTCATCATGGAGCTCATCTACAGCGGCGCCATTTGCTTTGTTCACTTCGGCACTCCCTGCAACACTTTTTCTGCTGCTAGCAAAGATGATGATGATGGCCCTCCTCCTCTTCGGGATCAACATCATCCCCATGGGTTCCCTCATCTCACTGGTGACCTCTGGTTCCAGGCTCAGCAGGGCAATTTGTTCGCTGAGCGTACTGCTGAAGGGGCTCTGGCCGTGGCTTCCACCGGAGGTGGCTTCTCCATCGAGAATCCCCAATTCAGTTGGTTGTGGTCCACTCGATGGATGATCGCGGTGGAGACTGTCGCTCGAGGCTTCCGGGTCCAACTTGATCAGTGTGCGTGGGGTGCTCCCTCCTTGAAGCCCACACTCTTGCTGGTCTCCCATTGGCAGTTTCAGCGTGTTCATCGCCAATGTCCTGGCAATCATGTTCATCAAGTGCTGAAGGGCAAGGTGTTTAGCAAGCAGTTCAATAAGGTCGTCTTTCGTACCAAGCTTGCTCAAGAATACCCCCTTCAACTCTGTGCTATCATGGCCGAGGCTATCGCCGTGATCCGCCATGACCCCATGGGACATTTGGCTCCCTCGTTCGAACTGGAGTCCATCGACAAGCGCAAGCGTCCAGTTGGTCAAGCAGTACCGGATCCTCACCATCGCCAAGCTCGGTCTGCCCTTCTTGCGGTCGCTTCGGGCTACCAGATGAAACGGGGTGCCATCAAGCCTCTGCTCGGCATTGAGACCCACCCGGGTGAGGCCATCAAGTGGGCCTTGTCCAGACTTCACCCGTTCACCGTGGAGGATCCTTTGCCTGCGGAGGTCTTGAAGTCCATTGAGCAGTTTCAGGGTGACCTGACCCCGTTGATCGATAGGCGCACTCGCTCATTGGCTTGGTGGAAGGCTCAAGCTCATCGCCTTCTACCCCTCACTGATCAGCACCTCATGGCGTGCCTGATCACCAACCTGCTCAATTGGGCATCGCTTGCCACATAGAGCTCTATCAAGCGATGGCTCTCTGCCTTGGTCGATGAGATGTTGCATGGCATGTCCATCGTTGGCCCCATCGGGCGCTCCAACGCCAGGGCCTGGGCGCTCCGAGAAACCATTGTTCGTAGAGTTCAAGGAGTACCAGTGTCTAGCAACCTCCAGAAGATCTGGGACGCAACGATCGAGGACAGGGATGAAGGCTCATGTTTGGGTCCCTTTTTCTCTTTTGATCAAGTTTCTAAGGTGGTCATGCGGAATGATTGGATCCCCACCCAAAGGTTTGAGGTTGTTCAAAAGAACAAGGTTCGTGGTTGTGATAGTGCCACCACAAATCTGATCAACCAAGCAACAGTGATCACGGAAAAGTTGCAGCTGCCTTCGACTGACATGAATGTGGCAGCACTGCGGAAGCTTCGCTCGATCCGTCCTGAATCGCAGCTCTGGGGCTGGGTCTTGGATGAAAGGAAAGCCTATCGTCAGCTGCCTATCAGGCCTGATCACCGAATGTTCAGTGTGATCGCACTGAAGGATCCTCATTCAGGTCGTGTAGCTTTCTTTGTGATGGTGGGTCATTCCTTTGGTCTGGTTTCTGCAGTTGACAACTACAATCGTAGGTCGGCGTTGATCAACGAGTTCCTGTGTTCTCTCTTTGGACTGGTTGCCTTTAACTTCTATGATGATAAGTATGGCTTTGAGTTCAAGGAGACGATCGCCTCTGCCCATGAAATTGCACAAGCTGTTCATTGGTGGCTAGGTGCCAGGTATGATCAGAAGAAACTCCAGCTCTCATCCGAGCCCGTGATCTTAGGTGTGACCTACAACCTGGAGTCCATGATCTTGGAGATCAAGAGCGATCGCAAGAGTGATCTCTTGGAGGAGATCGAAGCCATCCTCACATCAGGCCTCCTGGATCCAGGCTCAGCTGGTAAGCTGAAGGGCAAGCTCATGTTTGGGGCTAGCCAGCTCTGGGGCAAAGTAGGAAGGGCGTTCCTCCGACCCATCTCTGAAAGACAAAACTCAAGGTCGCCTCACAACGGTTCGTTCAGTTTGGACCAAGCTCTCAGAGTCGCCTTAGTTCACTGGAAGGGTCTGATCAGAGAGGGACCTCCCCGAACTATCGATTTGAAAGTGAGTAAGCGGTCGGATGTTGTTATTTTTACCGACGGGTTCACATCGGATCCAAGGGATCGTGTAAAGAAACCCGATCGGGTAGGAGCTGTGCTTTTTGATCCACGTTTAGAGGCTCCTGTTCCGGTTTTCGCACAAGAAACCCGATCGGGTAGGAGCTGTGCTTTTTGATCCACGTTTAAAGGCTCCTGTTCAGTTTTCCGAAGTCATCCCTCCGGCTGCTCAAAAGAGGTGGTTGATCAGGAACACTCCAATCGTTCCGATTGAAATGATGGCTCCAATTTTGGCCATCGAAACCTTCAGAGACCGGCTCCGTAATACTGATTTGATTTTGCTCATTGATTCCGAATCTGTTGAAGCCGCTCTGGTTAAAGGTTATTCCAGCAGAGAGGATCTCTGCGACCTAATCTCGGTGTTTTGGGACCTTGTGATCAAATATCAAATTAGAGTTTTCATTGATAGGGTCTCGACCGATGCCAACCCAGCCGATTGGCCCTCTCGTGGCGATTTAGAACGAGGCGAGCGCGCAGGTTGGGTCACTGTGAAGTCAGTTTGGCCGAAGGATCTCTCGAAAGCGTGATCATGTAAAAGGGGGCTTTTGGGGTGGTTGTGAGGGCCTGGGATTGTTCAAGTAGAACATCTTACTTTTCGATCATCAAACGATCTTTCCGGCAGGTACAATAGTGCCTGCTCGATCGGACCTATATATAGTTGATCTTTGGATTCTTTACTTACTAGGTCTTCCTTCTCGTGGTTCGATCGTCCTCGGTTCGAGTGTGACTGCAACTTGTTCAAGTGGAAGGGGGAACCTTCGAGTAGCAGTTCACTATGATCCACATGTTTGGACTGATCGGTATTTTAACACGAGAATCTTTTGTTGTGTGTAAGTTGTTCAACTTCCACAGTTGGCTACCCCATGCCTTCGCTTTCTGTGGTCGAAAAGGTGGATCCTTTGAGCCGCTCTATACTTTAGCTGTCTGTCAATGAAACGAATCCTTGAGTGTTCATGCGCCATGCGAGTAGTGACCATGTATCGGTCTGGTTGGTAGGACAGGGTCAGTACTTGCAAGTGCATGTCATTGACTGGACTGCTCACGTGATCAAACGTTCGTTGGCCATTTTGGCTACAAGACGTGATCACCTGGCCTTTTGTTCTCCCAACCCTGCCCACCCTGAGATTTATCTTGGGGTGTGGTGGGGAAAGGAGGGATTGTTCAAGTAGATCATCTTACTCTTCGATCATCAAACGATCTTTCCGGCAGGTACAATAGTGCCTGCTCGATCGGACCTATATATAGTTGATCTCTTGATTTATTTATTTACTAGGTCTTCCTTCTCGTGGTTCGATCGTCCTCGGTTCGAGTGTGACTGCAACTTGTTCAAGTGGAAGGGGGAACCTTCGAGTAGCAGTTCACTATGATCCACATGTTTGGACTGATCGGTATTTTAACACGAGAATCTTTTGTTGTGTGTAAGTTGTTCAACTTCCACAGTTGGCTACCCCATGCCTTCGCTTTCTGTGGTCGAAAAGGTGGATCCTTTGAGCCGCTCTATACTTTAGCTGTCTGTCAATGAAACGAATCCTTGAGTGTTCATGCACCATGCGAGTAATCTGAAAGTTTGAAGCTTTAATTCTTCATTTCTTTTGCTGCCACTGTGAAATGATGAGTTGCTGATGAGTTGCTGGTATTGCCGTTGTTGATCTCACATATTATGAAGGATGGGAAGCAGCTTTCCAGGGGCGAGAAGCTTCGGGGGTGGCAAATCAACGATGACAGGTAGGAGAGTCCTGAGTCAGAGTTTGGTTCACAGGTTGCTAGGAAAGCCACGACTCGATCTCGTACTGTTCGACTGTTGGCATCCGTGCAACGTGGTGAAAGCCAAAGGTTTCGGATGGAACAGATGAGAATTGTTGGGAATGGAAGGGAAGGGTAGAATGCGTTCTCTCACGTGTTGAATCAGGTGTATCCATAGTGGTACCCCCAAGCATCCACTCAAGTTCTAATGGAAATCACAAACTCGTGACATCTCGTGACGCTTCTCGGGATGCTGTGGCCAGGAGTCCAAAGAAGCCCTCGCGATGCTCAGAGAGATTGGTGCTACCTGGGGTGAGACGGTGCCTTGGCCGAGAAGGGCTGTACAGATTTTGTTCGATACCCCCCCAGCTTGCTGTCATTTAGCCGTATTGAAAAGTGAATGGACTTGAGTCTCGTTACACAATTTCATTGTACGGTTTGCAATTGTAGTATATCTATCTTATCTAGTATCTAGCTATCTAGCTATCTAGCTATCTAGCTATCTAGCAAGCTATCTAGCTATCTAGCTATCTAGCTATCTAGCTATCTAGCAAGCTATCTATCTATCTATTTATCTATCTATCTATCTATCTATCTATTTATCTATCTATCTATCTATCTATCTATCTATCTATCTATCTATCTATCTATCTACATCTATCGTATCTCTCTCTCTATGCATACATCAATCATATCTCTCTCTCTATACATACATCTGAATGTATATATGTATACCTTATTCATACATATGTAGATGTTTGATAGCATCTATTTTATTGAGCAAGCAGGTGCTCTTTAATGGACAGCATGTGGTGTGTGCAGTGAGGATGTTTATTTTTTATTGGATTTAAATGCAAACATAAGACACATTTGTGTGTCGCTGTGTAGACTGCAGCGAAAGTACAATGTATGAGCTGATGATATTGTACAAGTAAATT
Source organism: Symbiodinium kawagutii (assembly GCA_009767595.1). NCBI lineage: Eukaryota > Dinophyceae > Suessiales > Symbiodiniaceae > Symbiodinium > Symbiodinium kawagutii. The sequence goes on along the minus strand of VSDK01017765.1, from coordinate 9,005 downwards.
AATCTATGGATTGTGGGCAAAGTTCGACATCTATTGTCGCCATGCAATATAAGATCTTGCGAGATCGTTGATCAAACAGTGCTCCAGTTGAGGTTCTTGACCGATGGTACTAGAATAGTATGCTACTTATGGCCGTACGCCCCTGTAGATGGGATCGATTATCATCATCCATGGTGAAAGAGGGAACTGCGAAAGAGTTCTAACGGACTGACAGTCTCCACAGGCACCCGTGCCTGAAAGGATATTGTGACCATTATTGAGAGGACTCTCAATCTCAACAAATCCAACAAATACAGATCTATGAGTGAGGATCAAAGCTATTATCGGATGTTGAGCAAATTTGAAATTATGCAGTAATATTATCTACTTTTATTGACCAATGTCAACTGTGATTCTAATCAAGAAGTATCATTAGTCATTGAATTATCCAATATCAAGTATTAGTGATCAATATCAAGTGTGATAAAACAGTAGTAGTATTAGTTGATCTTGGTCAATCATAGCTAAGGATGGCCAAACATTGGTCGACAAACAGGATCATTTACTAGTGTTCGTCGACAAATATCATCCCAACCTATTGTAACTAGTTGACCCAGTAAGCAATCCTGAAATAGTGTTAAGATAATCCTGAAATACTAGCATCAGTTCATTAAAAACCATTGTCAACCGTTATTGTTGCTTATCCCCTTATCACTAACCATTGTTAACCATAGTTGACCGTAGAAAATCCTCTCAAAACACCATTAGTTAACCATAGTTAACCATTATAAACCACTAGCTAACCGTAGAAAATCCACAGAAAATCATAGTTAGCCATAGAAAATCCACAGAAAACCATAGTTAGCCATAGAAAATCCATTTGTTAACCACAGTTAGCCATAGAAAATCCATTTGTTAACCACAGTTAGCCATAGAAAATCCATTTGTTAACCACAGTTAGCCATAGAAAATCCATTTGTTAACCACAGTTAGCCATAGAAAATCCATTTGTCAACCATAGAAACCATCGAAAAAAACATGGGATTCCGTCCGTCCCACGAGTTGATGGCTACCAACGATGGCCACCCATCCCCTTTCGCAACGCAACGATGGGTCGAGGCGTTGCTGTTGGGCCTGGCATTGCGTGCCAAGGACGGATCCGGGACAGCTATCGCCGTGGTGGGTTTAGAATGGGTAGTGGTGAATCATATAACCAATCATTATTGTTAAGTGGTTAATAATGGTGAATAATCATTTAGAATGGTTAGTGGTTAATAATGGTGAATAATCATTTAGAATGGTTAGTGGTTAATAATGGTGAATAATCATTTAGAATGGTTAGTGGTTAATAATGGTGAATAATCATTTAGAATGGTTAGTGGTTAATAATGGTGAATAATCATTTAGAATGGTTAGTGGTTAAAAATGGCGAATAATCATTTAGAATGGTTAGTGGTTAATAGTGGCGAATAATCATTTAGAATGGTTAGTGGTTAATAATGGTGAATAATCATTTAGAATGGTTAGTGGTTGATAATGGTGAATAATCATTTTGAATGGTTTCTGGTTGATAATGGTGAATAATCATTTAGAATGGTTAGTGGTTGATAATGGTGAATAATCATTTAGAATGGTTAGTGGTTAATAACGGTGAATAATCATTTAGAATGGTTAGTGGTTAATAATGGTGAATAATCATTTAGAATGGTTAGTGGTTAATAATGGTGAATAATCAGTTAGAATGGTTAGTGGTAAATAACGGTGAATAATCAGTTGGAATGGTTAGTGGTTAATAATGGTGAATAATCATTTAGAATGGTTAGTGGTTAATAATGGTGAATAATCATTTAGAATGGTTAGTGGTTAATAATGGTGAATAATCATTTAGAATGGTTAGTGGTTAATAATGGTGAATAATCATTTAGAATGGTTAGTGGTTAATAATGGTGAATAATCATTTAGAATGGTTAGTGGTTAATAATGGTGAATAATCATTTAGAATGGTTAGTGGTTAATAATGGTGAAGAATAGTTCAGAATGGTTAGTGGTTAATAATGGTGAATAATCAATTAGAATGGTTAGTGGTTAATAATTGTGAATAATCATTTAGAATGGTTAGTGGTTAATAATGGGGAATAATCATTTAGAATGGTTAGTGGTTAATAATGGTGAAGAATAGTTCAGAATGGTTAGTGGTTAATAATGGTGAATAATCAATTAGAATGGTTAGTGGTTAATAATTGTGAATAATCATTTAGAATGGTTAGTGGTTAATAATGGTGAATAATCATTTAGAATGGTTAGTGGTTAATAATGGTGAATAATCATTCTATCAGTGCTAATATTGGTTAGCTAATGATTTAGAATGGTTAGCTTATCATTAGCCATTAGAATAGTGGTTGGAGCTATCGATGTCCCGATAAATGGTATTGTTACAATGGTATTCCCTATAATTCTAGTGGTTATAATGGTTATGACCCTTTAGTTACCATGATTTGGGGATACTGGTGAAACCAATTGAGTGGTTGTAATCACCAAATAGGGGTTGCTTGTGGTTGACTAAGAGGGGATCATAGGGCTTATCAACAAATGGGGATGATAAGCAGCAAAGATAGAGGATATACTGTAGCAACTATATAGGGGCTATAACGATTAATAGTGGCAAATGATGGATAGTGACCAACTATACTGGTATACACCAATGGTTCTTTCTCAAAATTCATGGTTGATGGTTGATAAGAGGGGATAATAAGCAACAATAAGGGTTATATCCAAAATGTGGTGGTTTCTCAAGCCATGACGGGAAGCCCCAGAGTTATGGATGGTTTAATACTAAAAATGATTCATAAACTGGATGATAGGCCTGGCGGTACCCTATTTTGAGAAACACCCAAATAGATACCAATCACCATCCTGGAGGAAACCACGAGCGAGATGTCTTAGAATCCTTCCTCTAGGAAGTTATAATCATCTTGGAGTAGATAGAAAAAACATGTTCAGTATGTAAGTCGTTTTCCTTTTTGGGGATGGTCCAATTTGATATTCTACCTAATCAAGACTCATGTTATACATCGATGCAGGCATAAAAGCTCATTTTTTTTTCCCAAGCACAAAGTAGGTACTTGTGCACCATAATGGTAGATCCATAGATAACAATATACAGCCACACCATGCCTCAATAACACACTAAATGGCAACAGCATGGCTACACAAATATACATAGCTACAACATAAATGCAACAAACTATCTTTAATAAATTTATAAATTAAAAAAAACATAATTAATAAACTAAGTTTAATACACTGATAAACTAAGATTGATTAAGCAATTAAACGTATCCATGAGCAAAACATGAAGTTTCATATAAACTCAAATACACATAAACTAAGCATTTCTCTAACTAACAAAACTAACATCAATTAATAAACCATTAACCAACCACCAATTAGCTGGTTAACTAATCAATTGATCTTAACTTTATTACTTTAATGATAGCCAATTACTTAAACCAGTATAGCTATCACTAACCAGCTATTATTTAATATTAGTTGATTACTTAATGGTTATAGCTGGTTAGTTCGCTGGCAAACAAACCAACTGGCTCCAGGATCCCTCGCAGGAGCAAGCTTGCTCCAGGATCCCTCGCAGGGAGTTATAGCTGGTTAGTTGGCAATCACTCGCTCCAGTGGCTCCGTCACTAAGCTTGCTCCAGGGATCCCGCGCTGATCACTAAGCAGTCGGCTCGTCGGCTCCAGGATCCCTCGCAGGCTCGCAGCTTGCTGCAACGTGCCAAGCGACTGGAGCAGAGGTGCGACACGATCGTCCGGCGGTGAAGCGATCGGGATCCGTTGGGGCTGGCCGTTAATGCTGGTGATGGTTGGGGGTACCATTTTTTTTTTCGGGTAGTTGTACACGGATGGTGCCAGTTTTTTGGGTTGATCTTATGGTGTCAATGGTGAATATCAATGGTGAATGATAGGTAATTGATGGTAAATGATGGTGAATTGATGCTGAATGATGGTGAACTGATGCTGAATTGATGGGGCATGAGTGGTGAATGGAAGGTTCATTGACAGTTAATTGAGATTGAAGGTTAATTGTTGCTTGAATTGGGCCTGGTGAACCATTGTCAACCATGGTGAGTCGAACTTAAGCATTATTAGTGTCAACGAACGAACATGAATCATCACTGAACCATTGTCAACAGTCGGTCAATAATTGAACGGTTGCGGATGGTTGATGCTCAACTATGATCAATAGTGGTCAACAACCAGCTAATCGTGGTTCATCGACGGTTACTTGATGGTTCCTAGTGTTTACTGATGATGAGCAAGGGTTAACAATGGTTGAATTCGAAACAGCTGCCTCTGGATTACTGACGTAGCTGGATTAGCTGGCCATTTCAAGCTGCTCAACGGCGGATAACGACGGCCCGCAATCTATGGCGCCGAAACGCGATCTGTACAAGACACTGGGCATTTTGCGAACCAGCACTGATGGAGAGATCAGAGCAGCTTTTAAGCGAAGAGCTCTGGAAACACATCCTGACAAGGGAGGTGATCACGATTCCTTCTTGAAGGTCATAGGTGCCTTCACTGCACTGTCAGATCCCATTGAGCGTGCCAGCTACGATGCTCAGCTGGTGCAGCGCAATGATAGCGATGGCATCTCACTCCCGCCATCGAAAGCACATCCAGTCACGAAGGTGAAGAGAAAGGTGGAAGAACCAACGCAACTGCCCAACGAACGGCCCAACGAACGGCCCAAAGAACGGCCGAAGAAACGGCCCAACGAACGGCCGAACGACCAGCCAGGCAGCAAACGTCAACGACCTGATCCACCGCCCGAAGCAAAAGCAGCAGGTCCAACTACAGCGGATGCGGCAGACGAGGCCGACGTGGCATGGCAGGGCCTCCTGACAGCCAAAGAGTCCGAAGAGCAGTTGGAAGAGTCTTGGTTTCGGAAATTTTCCTGGCGCTTCATGACCCGAATTCTTGAAGCTGGGCGTTGCAGCATCAGTGCTGAGCGTTCACAGAAGGTCTTTGCCCACGAACGACATGGCCCGAAAGGCACTAAAGGCCCCAAAGGCCCTAAGGCACCTCGAGCCAAGCTACGATTGAAACGTATTGCAGACATACCTGCAGCAAGAAGACCTGGTAACGTGCCCAAGCTTCAGCGGCACATTTATTCAGTGGGGAAGCACAGAGACAGATTTTGCTGCAGGATGCTTTTTAATTTCCTGGATGTTCGATCCAGAAACACTTCCAGCTTAGAGGAAGCAATCGATTGGCATATTTGTTTAACCAGATTCCGGCATGTGGCTTTGAGGATTTTTGAGGAACCGCCGAAAGAAGGGCCTGATGATTCTCATTCTCGCATACTTGCAGCTCTCGACTCTTCTTTCAAAGACCACCTCGAACAAGGAGGATCCAGACCGAATCTCACGTTCAACCTCATCCTGTGTGTTAGGACGCCGGAGCATGAGATCAACCGGAGGGGGTCTCACATCAAGCAGTCTCTGTTCAGCACACCAGATTTGGAGTGGGTGCTTCAGGCTCACGCGAGGATCCGTCGTGTTCTGAGGGAATGCGACCGGAACTCCGCCCATGAGATCATGAATCAATTGCGACAAGAATCTCTTTCAATGTCAAAAGAGAGAAGAAGTCTTGCAAAGCACGAAATCAGGGCTGCCAGGGCCCAACGCATCAAGGATCGTAAAGCCCAGCAGGCCGAGAAGAAGGCTCAGGAGAAGGCGCAGAAACGTGAAGCCCAGAAGGTCCAGAAGGTCAAGGACCAGGCGGCGAAACGTGAAGCCAGGGCTCAACGCAGGGAGAAACGGCAGCGTGCGCGGCGACTGCTGCAGCGCCTCACGAGATGGCGAAGGACCTTCAAATTGCCCAATGGCCTTCCAGAAGGCATCGACGCAGCCTGGGTGGACTTCGGTCTTGGGAAGGAAGTCTGTTACTTTGCAGAGCTGAACAACGAGTGCACGGGACCCATGAGGTCTTCATCCAAGGAGGCCTCCGAGGATTTCATGAGCCTTCAGAAGATCCACCGTTTGAATGGACCAGAGGTGGCCTTGGAAGCAGCTACGAAACTGGAAACTGAAGCGATGGTTCATCGATTTAGGAAGCAAGCAAGTCTCGGTGCGCAAAATGGAAGAAACGATGCTGGCAGAATTTGACAAAGATCCAACTACAGGGGTGCCATGGTAATGAATTACTGGTGCTAGCAACCAACGCCTGGTGATAAGAGAATTTGATGGAATACTTAGCAGCAACTAACAATTCTGCGGAGATTGTCCTAGGGGTTTCTCAAAATAAGGTTACCCCCAAAATGGTTGCTTTATTTATTCTTGTGAATGACTATTCTGCGGATAACATCAATAGATAATCAGAAGCAACCGCAAATATATGCAATAAAAAGTTGAGAGAACAAACATGACGCGGGTGGCGATTATGTGGCCCTGAGTCATCGAGAACACGACATCTTGGTGATTCTGAATTAAATACAATGATGATGGTTACTACATAGGGGTTTCTCAAGCCATAGGGGACTCCCAAGATGGTTGGTTTGAATGTTTAATTTGGGATGTTCTGGGGGAACCCTTATTTTGAGAAACCACCATATTGCTGCTTAGTGTAATGATGGTTGATATAAGAATGATTCATAGTGACAGTTGCAAAATCAATCCTGCTAGCAGGAGTGGTCAAGGCCCACAAAGTGATGGTTAATTACTGCTTTATCCATGATCCATGACAGTACTTCGACCAGCTTCTCCAAATCGCTGCGCCCCGCCAGCCAGACGCTTTCACAGGTGAACATCCCTTGGTTGGTTTACATGGAGGGGTTGATGAGATGAAGGATGGTTAGTTGAACATCCCAACCAAGGTCTTTTTACCTTCGTAATCTCAAACAAACATGTAAAATCCCAACACAGGTACCTGTTCAGTGTCAAAATCCAGCGGGTCAGAGGCACGTGCCAGCAACAAGGCTTGATGGTGACATGCAGTAACGTTGAGGCCTCGTGGTGCCTGGTCACTAACAGACTATTAGTGATGATCCATACAACGAAGAGATACTTCAACCATAGAGAGCCCTCAACTTTGAGATACTCTCACAAACTATGAGATAATCTATAACTACACGTGTTTTTCAAGGAAGAGACAATTGGCAGTTGAAAGTCGATTGTTTCATGAAGTTTTGAGCCACTTGTCCATGGGAAAATGCAACTTTTACAATCACTTTTTAATCCCCACCCAATTGATTCGTTGCCAGTCACTACGCCTAGCTGACGGTTGATGTGGTCTCGTGCTACCAGCTAGTGAACCAATCCAACCAATCGTTTGCTAGTGATCGTTTGGCCAATTATCCCCTAATATATTGACGATGTTGAAGTTCCACCATTTATGAACCCGATGCCCATGTTTGGGTTGAAATTTATTCATCCCCCAAAACTTTTGTTGAGAAGTATCATTAGGGTAAGCATCAACAGGGCTAAAGCCTTAAAAGTGCAAGGTGGTTAAGTCAAAGTTCCATGATCATGACAATAAGGATTAATGGATAGAGTAGATCCATAACCCCCTTACATTTGATGGCGAATCACGATCTATTGATGGTCTATTGATATGGATTTGTAAGCATGATCAATATCATCAAACATCATCATTTACAGTATAAAATGGGGACCCACATTAGTAAACCATTCATCCACCAATGGACTGGTGGACCTATTCGTCTTGGTCCCCGAACACCAAGGCAAATAAGCTGATACCTATTTGGGATTTCTCAAACTTGGGAACCACAAAAATGATGATCTATCACTAGAAGAGGTTGGAATAAATGATGATACCTGAAAGGTCCCTTGTGACTTGAGAACCAATCATAGCTGTTCAACAAATCATTTGTCCAATCATCATCATCATCATCATCATCATCATCATCATCATCATCATCATCATCAT
>VSDK01017753.1:319666-350264 GCA_009767595.1 Symbiodinium kawagutii | reverse complement strand
AACTTGACTGTCCTTTCGCGTCGCAAAGCCTCAGAGTATAATTCCTTTCCTTGTCAGCTAAGAATATGAACACACAGCAGCCAGCATACCTGTTTACCTTTCCGAGGCATTATGGTCGGCATTAAAATCCTTTGTTTGATATCAAGCTGGAGCATAGGTAAGGCCTGATACAGTCGGGAAGCAGTCAGGCAGCATGTTCATGAGCAACAGAGGCAAAGGTGGTGGCCAGTAAAGATATGCGTCTGATTCCAACTTGGGGATCGGTATGCGTCCTTTCTTGTCCTCCCCGCGTGCAACTCTTGTCTCTTCCCTATCCCTTTCTTTTCCTTTCCTTCCTTTCCCTCAACTCCCCTCTTCTTCGCAGCCGTTTCCGATAGCCATTTACCTTAGCCCTACGGGCTCGGCCGCGCATGGCGACTCGGTGCTGTTTTCTGTGCTTTCACTTGACGAAGTTTTAATACATTAGCAGCTTACACGGGTTCAGCTCACACCTTCACATTACAACGCGAGTTTAAGCGGTGATGGCGCTGGCAATTTTCAGCTTTCTTGTCTTCGCTCTATACATACTGTATACCCTTTGGTGCAGTGTGACCAACTGAGAGGACGCCGAGCGCTTTCAGGGCGGTATCAAAACTTGCGTTACAAGGCTGCCTGTACCTGCGCTATTTTGGGTGGGTTTTTATTTAGACGAGGTGGACACGCAATAGCTGCACAGTGCTTTTGTCAACTTAGCATTGGAGAGTGGCTTTTCTATTCCGAATATCGCAGCTCCAACTTCCCAATGACACGGTTCGAATGCAATGCGCGAGATACTTTGACAAGGAGTCGAGCTTCTGAGGCTTCCTACCTTGGCCTGTGTTAGTAGGTAGTAGCCCTCGGCGAACCTGACCACCTTGACCTTTGTATGGTTGCCAATGTAGCTCGCTCCTTGACAGTGTCTCCCTACTACATCTCTACGGCCTTGACTAAGATTTGCAGTCCAAGGCATCTCTGATCTCTTTTTTCCTATACTTGGCGAAGCCATTGAAAGGACGGGGGTAAGAGCTCCGGTTCTATGTACCTTCGGGGAGAGACGAAGAGCTCTTCACCTTCTTCCTTTCTGGCTTTTCCAATACCCCAAAGTGGAAGCAGTGAGTGTCCAGCAGTTCAAACTTCTTTGGAAAATAGCATTGAGCGGGCACTCTCTTCGTTACTTGCCCTGCCATGGCGTGTGGCCACATCTCACCTACTTAGGTGATTTGTTGCTACCGCTCCTCCAGCTAACTAGTGCAATTGGTTGGCATATACGACACGGTGGGTAATCAGCAAACTTTCCAGTCCCACTCACTCGCGTACGCTGAGGCTGTACCTGACCGGACCCAAGGCACTTCCAGTGCCCAGTTTTCAGCATAATCAGAACCGGGCTTCCTTGCGTGCCAAAATTTGGCTGTAAGTATTCTCATCTGGTTTGAGTACATTATCAGCTACTTGCACTTTACAGAGCAAGAGGCACCGAAAGCATGTGGCATACTGCTGCAAGGGTTGAGACACCTCGACAAGGCGCTGAACCTACCAGGTTTCACACCCTGGCCTCACCAGTAGGTAGTAACTTAGGTGAAACCGACCGTCTGGCCTTGGTGTGATGGCGGCGTGGTTCGCCCCTTGCCGGTGTCTCCCCATACTGGACAATGCAAGCCTACAATCCTGGCCTTTAGTTAGGCCACCGAACCCGCTGACTTTGGTGGGTTCATTTCGCTGCCATCGCTGATGGCATTGCCACTTCACTGGTTTACCATAGCTAGGCAACAGTGACGACACACGAACACACCAAAATTTGCTGCTTGCCGAGTTATCATAAACCTTTTGAAGAATAAAGTTGTGCATCACTGCCTGGATTTCCCTTGATGATTACACTTACAATTTCCGCCGAATTGTGAGTGACAGTGATGCGAATGCGTGATGGCACGACAGCCATCACCGACACTCTGCGATCGATATGATGAAGAACACACAACGGCAGATAAGTGAGGCGGGGAATTCATTGCATGTACATAATTTTCGCAGACTACTGCCTTCGCTTCGTTTGCTTCCACCCTTCGCTGCTTCGAAGCTTCGTCTGTTTCACTTGTTTCACTTTGTTTCACTTTGTTTCACCTGCTTCTTATCGACCTTAGCTTAGTGCTACCGAGGCGATGTATGCGAGCAAAAAAAAAGGTGGGAATCGTGCACATCTTGAAGGTCCGACCTCCTCAAGCGTCATTCGAACGGACCTGACTCGATACCACTAGGTCAAATTTTTGTGCACATCCTAAGGTCTATGTACTTGCGTCTGGGTGTCTGGCTTCACCCACTCGCGCAAGTTCACTGCGTTCGAATCGACATTGGCAAGGGCCTGACCACAGGCCCATGTACCTTCCATAACATGAAGGACTGTGCTTCTGGCCGAAGGAAAGGATCTTCTGCAAGTTGTGATCGAGATCTTCCAGGCAATGTCCGCTGAACCATGTGCCCTTCAATTTGGGAGGAACAGGCCGGGAGACACCATTTTTCGAGATCCAAGCTGACCTTGCAAAGTACCACCGCCGCACAAAGTGTCTATCACGGTCAAGAGTAGGAAAAGAAGACGGGATGGTAACCAAATGCAGCATGATTGCAATAAGGGTCGAGATACCTCGACAAGGCGTTGAACCCATTAGGTTTCACACCCTGGCCTCACCAGTAGGTAGTAACTTAGGTGAAACCGACCGTCTGGCCTTGGAGACGGTCGAAAGATATTTGCCTACAGAGGGATTTATCATGTACTGTGATCTCATTGAGTGGCAGGTTGACAAGGTTCGAGGTGGACCTCGCCCTGGATGTCGGGAAGCTGCAAGAGGTTAGCTCACAAGCTCGGGCCCTTTTCGGCCCACTTGCTGGCACGGGATGGTGCTTCTATGTGCCTGACAGGAATGAGGAGCTTACCGTCAGCCTGTGTGATTTAGTGCAGTGAGCGGTGCCTTGACAAGCCAATTGCGGCAGAAACGCCAAGCCTTGGCCCCGGCCTTTGCTTTTCGTTTCTGTGGCAGGGGGCTTGACGGTACTGCACAAAGTTTTTTCGTCTCTACGGAGGTGAAGTCATAATAGATGCTGTAGTGCTGCCCGCTGTGCGACGATGGGCTGATTATCTACTATGGATGGGCGGGCTCTCTTGGTTCTGCCTTGGAAGGTTGATTCGCTCGCGTGGGGGGGGCTGGGGCCCCCCTCTCAATGCCCTTTTTGCTTTGACCTCTTTACGGTCAATGTGTGACATCTTCGCATTTACTTTGGTGGTGAGTTTCGATGACTGCTGTGATTGTACGAAGCTGCAACTTTGGGCTATACTCTTTTGGCTCGTCTCGTGTGCTGCCTCATAACTTGAGATGCTGAACGCTTCTTCGTTCTACTGACTGGGAGACAGACAGGCGATGTCATCAAATTCACCAACTGAGATGAGTGAGTGCGGAGTAGCAACTGTTTCACCTTGTGCATATATTTAGTTCACTAGCCTGATGACCTTTGCGATGGTGCTGGTTGGCTTTTGGGTTGGTTTTGGTTTCGTGGTTTGGTGGTTTTGGTTTGTGCTGGTTGGTCTGGTTTGGTTCTTGTTTTGTGCCCAGGCGGTCATCATGCTTTAATTGAAGCTCATGTGAAATCATGCGCATCTTTGCAGCTTTCCGGACTAGTAGTGACCTGCATCGTGTGTGCAAGAGGCACTTCCTGGAAAAAAAAAAGACCGTCTGGCGTTGGTGTGATGCCGGAGTGGTTCGCCCCTTGACGGTGTCTCCCCATACTGGACAATGCAAGCCTACAATCCTGGCCTTTAGTTAGGCCACCGAACCCGCTGACTTTGGTGGGTTCATTTCGCGGCCATCACTTGTGGCATTGCCACTTCACTGGTTTGCCATAGCTAGGCAACAGTAACGACACACGAACACACCAACTTTTGCTGTCTTGCCGAGTTATCATAAACCTTTCGAAGCATAAAGTTGTGCATCACTGCCTGAAATTTCCTTGATGATTACAATATACAACTTCCGCTGAATTGTGAGTGACAGTGATGCGAATGCGTGATGGCATGACAGCCATCACCGACACTCTGCGATCGATATGATGAAGAACACACAACGGCAGAGAAGTGAGGCGGGGAATTCATTGCATGTACATAATTTTCGCAGACTACTGCCTTAGCTTCGTTTGCTTCTTGTCTTCACTGCTTCGAAGCTTCGTCTGTTTCACTTGTTTCACTTGGTTTCACTTGTTTCACCTGCTTCTTATCGACCGTAGCTTAGTGCTACCGAGGCGATGTATGCGAGCAAAAAACTTTAGCCTATCCCAGTGAACAAGCATCATTTGGTGCAAGTGGGCAGCATGCAGGCAACATCCCCTATGAAGATCACAATGGCAAGTAATAAGCCGGAACACACTCCAAGCCAGCAACCAGGACCCACTAGCCCCGGTGGAAGTTCACTCAGCTTGACCGATAAGACAATTCTCATATGTTTCAGGTTGCAGGAAGGGCTTCCACTCCATCTTCTCTGCGCAATGGTACCAGAGCGCACATGGTTCTCAAGCTTCTGTTCTTATCTTTTTTCGAGGTGGCGCCTTGCGTGCGCCAAACACAAGTTACTGTGAGTCCGAGGCTCCAATAGAAGCAGTCTGCTCGGCTGTTTTTCGATTGGAGGCACTTTTTTTTTCTTTCTTTTTTCTTCGCAGTGACCCAGATTTAGCCACAACGGCGCCGCAACAGGCAGAAAAAAACAAAGCTACTGCAAGCTACCAGAGGCAGGCAGCCTCAAATTGGAAAGAAATCGAGATCTGTCTGCATTACGTGCCTCGAGTAGATTACAATAGAATCACCGCAAAATCAGTGACGTGGAAAACCGACCGTCTGGAGATGTAACCCCAAGATGGGAAAATGTAGTGTGTCTTCGGCCTCTGGCGATGGTACCTCCTTCATCGTCTCTTCTGTGTGGTGTTCTTCCATTCGCTGGCCTTGGCCAGTGTTTGGTTGGTCTGCCTCTCCAGAGAGGGATGCGTCTTCGGCAGCATTCCTTTTTCCTGGACACTTGACGAACTCTGTGCCTTCAAGGGACGCTTGGCCTTCAAGGGACGCTTGGCCTTCGCTCTGCGTTTGCCGCCCGTCCTTTTCTTGCGAAGAGCGACATGGATAATGGCAATGACATTTCGTGTTTATTCGGCAATCTCGATTGTGGGCTACACTGGATCGGAGCTATTAAAGCAGTTGCTAAGGGTGCACCATTTCTGTGAATGCACGTATGTGGCGACGACCACAGCTGCACACTTTGCTTTGCGTTTGATGGTATGCAATTTTTCAAAATCTTTTGCTGGTCCTTACAGTGACATCAGGTTACACTCTCAACTTCGGACCCTGAATCTTCAGTCTCCCTGTAGCACCATTAAGGATTGAGATCTATGGTTTCTTTTGTAGTTGTGACATGTGACCGCTGCCGCGCAAGCGGCGCCCTTGGAGAAAAAAGAATATTTTATTTGGAGTGATCTCCACCATGTCATGTCATCGCTGCTTGTTGACCATACCTTCTGACATTCTTTTAAACAAATCTTCTGACATTCTTTCTGACATATCTTCTGACATTCTTTCTGACATGTCTTCTGACATATCTTTTGACATTCTCTCTGACATTCTTTCTGGCATATCTTTTGACATTCTCTCTGACATAGCTTCTGACATTTTTTCTGACACATCTTCTGACATTCTATCCTGACATTCTCTCTGACATTCTTTCTGACATTCTTTCTGGCATATCTTTTGACATTCTCTCTGACATTCTTTCTGACACATCTTCTGCCAATCTCTCTGATATTCTTTCTGACATATCTACTGACATTCTTTCTGACATTCTCTCTGACATATCTTCTGGCATTCTCTCTGACATTCTTTCTGGCAAATCTTTTGACATTCTCTCTGACATTTCTATTGACATTCTTTCTGACATGTCTTCTGGCATATCTTTTGACATTCTCTTTGACATTCTTTCTGGCATATCTTTTGAATTTCTTTCTGACATATCTTCTGACATTCTTTCTGACGTATCTTCTGACATTCTCTCTGACATTCTTTTTGGCATATCTTTTGACAATCTCTCTGACATATCTTCTGACATTCTTTCTGGCATATCTTCTGACATTTCTTCTGACATTCTATCCTGACATTCTCTCTGACAATCTCTCTGACATTCTTTCTGGCATATCTTTTGACATTCTCTCTGACATAGCTTCTGACATTTTTTCTGACACATCTTCTGACATTCTATCCTGACATTCTCTCTGACATTCTTTCTGACATATCTTCTGACATTTCTTCTGACATTCTTTTTGTTATATCTTTTGACATTCTCTCTGACATATTTTTTGACATTCTTTCTGACATATCTTTTGCCATTCTCTCTGACATTCTTTCTGGCATATCTTTTGACATTCTCTCTGACATTCTTTCTGGCATATCTTTTGACATTCTTTCTGACACTTTTTCTGACATCTTTGAGGTCCGGCAGCAACCACTGGCGGCGGATGGTCGTGGTTGAGGTCCGGATGCGACCGCTGGCCGCGGATGGTCGTGGTTGAGGTCCGGCAGCGACCAGTGGGCGTGCATGGTCGTGGTTGAGGTCCGGCAGCGACCACTGGGCGCGGATGGTCGTGGTTGAGGTCCGGCAGCGACCACTGGGCGCGGATGGTCGTGGTTGAGGTCCGGCAGCAACCACTAGTCGTGCATGGTCGTGGTTGAGGTCCGGCGAGGAGAAGGAGAAGGAGGAGGACGAGGAGAAGGAGGAGGAGGAGCAGTCAGCTCTGATAAAATCTAACAACCCTCACCTGACAGGTGGGGAAAAATCACATCTGACATCAAGCGGTCCGATCCAAACTAGTTGGGAAATCACCACTTCTCCGTCAATTTTTTGTCAATGTTGATGTTTAACATTTGAAATTGGGCTTTGCGAGCAAAACCATTGACCAGGGAAATTTTAACAATGATATTATGGATGTGGACAATTTCATATCAGTCAAATGATTCAAAATCCGACAGCAAGTTGCGCAAGCAAAGCTATTAGGCCAGGAAACTTAATCTTGCGTTGACAAAACCTATCAATCCATGTGGAAGATTGTTGTGTCTTGGTACGTTTTGTTTTGGTACGTTTTGCTGTGGTGCGCTTTATTGTGGTTCGTTTTGTGTTGGTACGTTTGTGTCTCGCGCGTTTTGCTGTGTGGTTCGTTGTGCGTTTTGCTTTGGCGCGTTTTACTTTGGTACGTTAACTGTTGGTAGGTTGAGGTCTGGTACGATTTGCTGTGTGGTGCGTTGTACGTTTTGTTTTGGTACGTTTCATCTTGGTACGTTGTGCATTGGTACGTTTTGCTTTGGTACGTTTTGCTCTGATACGTTTTGTGTTGGTACGTTTTGGCCTGGCACGTTTCGCCCTGTGGTGGGTTGTGCAATTTGCTCTTGGTACGTTTTGCTCTGGAACGTTTTGTTTTGGTACGTTGTGTCGTGGTACGTTTTTTTTTGTTGTGGCACGTTTTGTTGTGGTGCGTTGTGTCTTGGTACGTTTCGCCCTGGTACGTTTTTCTGCGGTACGTTTTGCTTTGGTGCGTTTTGTTTTGGTACGTTTTGGTCTGGTATGTTTTGCTGTGTGGTACTTTGCATCTTCTGCTTTGGTGAGTTTGGTTTTTGTAGGTTTTGCTGTGGTGTGTTGTGTCTCGGTACGTTTTGCTCTGGTACGTTCTGTGTTGGTACGTTTTGGTCAGGTACGTTTTTTGTTCTGTGGTAGCTTGTGCGTTTGGCTTTGGTACGTTTTGTGTTGGTACGTTGTGATGTGGTCAACACCTTGTTTTTGGTATCTTCTTTGTCAATGTTGTCTCCATCATCATCATCATCATCATCATCATGACCATAGTGATCATCATCATCATCATCATCACCGTCCTCATCATCATCATCATCATCATCATCATCATCATCATCATCATCAGCATCACCGGATCTTCAAATTCATTTGTGAACTTTTGACCATCCTACTTGACGCTGCTATGACATCACCTTTCTCGCTCTCGGGCCAGCCGTCTTCTTAATTCCTGAGTTTGAATTTGGGTTGATTTGAAAAGTTGAAGAACTCTAAGAGGGACTTTAAGAGAGACTTCAAGAGAGAGTTTGAAACTACCGAAGTAGCTTGGAGATCGTCGGAAGGAAGGTTGACGCTGAGACGTTGTCAAACCATTACTGGTTGGGCTCAAGTGACCAACGGAAAAGAGCTGCTGCGCCGCTCTGCGTTTTCATAAGGACAAATTTCCAAGTGAGGTTCCCAAGCATGGTTCGCAACTACCGTAAGCTTCCCAAATCATGTTTTTAAGTAGGCTTCAAAATAAAAGTCTTAAAAAAGGTTTCCATGCAAACTCCGGAGGTTCCCAAGAGAGGTTCTCAAGTGAGGTTTGCAAGACAGCTTCCCAAATAAGGTTCCCGTTGCATGTCAAATGAAGTTTCAACCTGAAGCTATCATGGAACTATTTATGGAATTCGGTTTGACCGTTGTCGCGAACAATGTTTGCGAACAGTTGCGTTGGACTGTCGGTACCCCAAGCAATCGTTTGCGCAAAACTCTTTGCAAAATTCACAGTTAATTAGAAATGATATTAGCGAAAAACATAACAATACTTCCTGAGAGCGTTTGCGGACGCTTCTTCTTTTAAGGTGTTCACGGTCTTCACGTTTTTTCTTTTCCTGCGTAAGCGCCGTTTTGCCTCGGTGGGCACGGTCCCCAGAAAATATCAACAAACAACAAACAAAAGGTGACACAGAACACTCTGGTGCAAGTCAAATCAAAAACAACTGCGCACCACAGCTACTGCGTTGACTGCAAAAGTCAAACCTTGTGACTTGGACTAAAAATAATCTGCGATGAACAATGTGAATTGTGAGACAAATGTTCAAACTGACTCTCAAAAATATCACGACAAAAAACTGGAAGTAAGACAACTCACAGTCACCTAGCGTTATCCAGAGAATCGTGACCCATTGTTGTACTTCCTTAAAGATGAACTGAACTGCTAAATCTCCTGATGACTTTTTTTCGCTGCAGTCAGTTTGAAGTTGCATTTCGCCGTGCAGTGCGGCTCAGAGATCAATTGATCAAGAGCCTACATGCAAATAAGTTGAGATCGCAGCTTTTTGTCAATTGACAGTTTCTTTTTCGTCCCTGCCTCTCCCACCCTTGATCGGGTGATCTTGGGACTTAACACTGGACAAATGTCCACACGACAAGTGTCGTGCAACCCATCGACTGATTGGCAACACATTTGTTGTTTTCTAAGTCATTGGGTTTCGCCCAACTCCTTTCAGCGGCAAGTGCCGTTGAACAATCTACTGGGAGGTTATGTTTTTTGACCCTTTCTTTTGGGACTTTTATACGTTGAGGCCGACCCACTTACTTCACGCGAGGTACTTCTTCATTAAGTCATGGGTCTGTGAATTCTCGATGTTACATTGAGTTCATGTCACAGTCTAGGTGCCTCACCCTTATCCGTGACAGCGCGGCCAAAGATTTACCCCAATTCGCAAAGAAAAAGGGTAGCGCAGCTGCATGCTTGCACGAACTGTGTGCCGTCTTGTCAAATGAACAAGAAGTATTCAAAATGTGGATTTCATTATTTGGAGCCTCTTGCATTGCAATTTATCTGCATTGGAATCACGTCTGCGTGGCCTACGTGGTGATGTTGAATTTCGGTTTTGAATACGAGGAATGTGCATATCTTCATGACCTTCTGGGCTCTGCAAATCCGAGATTGCAGTTTTCACCAGGTGCAGAGTGAGATGCTTTTGGAGTAGGCTCTTTTCGTTAATGTTTCGAAGACTGGGGTCTTCTTGTGTTTGTCGACAGTGTTTCACTTTGTAGATGTATGACTCTCATTGTCACCATTTGTTCATAGTCGCTGACGGTGTCCTAGAGACAAGACCACGCTTCCGCGTAAAAAAACATTGGATCTTCATAGTTAGATGCTTTGTGGTGGTTTGTTTCATTTGCTGATGGACCGCCTTTCCCATCATGCCGGCGTTTGCGTTGCTGGCGGTGAGAGGGCGCAGCGCCATTATGCTGTGAGAGATATGGTTTTTGCTTGGGCTGAGAAGGCCGGGCTTCGCCCCGAAAAGGAACGCCCAGGGCTTTTGCTGCCCCAAGCACCGGATGACATCCACTCTGGTCGTCGGCGCCCTGCTGATGTCTACTTGCCTGCCTTGGCCGGAGGTCCCGCTGCACTTGACTTTGCCGTTACGGCACACCAGCGGCAGGACTTCCTCGCCTTGCGTAGCAACAAGACTGGTGCAGCTGCTGATGCCTATGCTCGCCACAAAGAGTCCCATCTCAACACCGCGCAAGCTTGTGCATCCCAGGGCGTCGCCTTTGTACCGATGGTTGTGGAGACCACTGGGCACTGGGAAGATGGCGCGGCAAAAGTGCTACGGCACATTGCCATGGCTGTGGCTGCTCGAACTGGGGAAGCCGGAGCGGCAGTGCACAGCGCCATGCTGCAAGAGCTTTGCGTGGTGGTGCGTTCTTGCCGCGCTCGAGCTGCTCTTCGGCGTCGGTGTGAGTTGTCCGACAAGTGACACTGGAGAGCTCTTCCCATTTACAGGACCGGACAGATGAGGCTGCCACTTCTACATGAGTCCCAGTGTTCACCTATGCTTGCGTTGGCCTGTTGGACAGCAACTTCTGAGAGTGTCAAGCACTCTTCCGGGCTTTTCGTCATCGGCAGACAGCGAAGGCGCCTGCCATGACTTGCTTTTGTTTTCTTCGGGTTCTGCCAAGCAGCGCCCCACTCCACAGAGATGCACAGTTGTAGCGGGTTTTTCCCAGCCCCTGTTTTATTGTTTGCTTCGCTCATGTCCAGAGCGACTGGGCGATGCATTTTGCACCTGGGTTGGGCAACCACCAACCAATCCATGTTTTTGTAGAGGTGTTTTTCATAGTTTTCCCACGTTTGCTTTGTACAGAATTTCATTTGCTTTTTGGTTCTTGGTTTTTACTTTTTCATGTGCAACGAATCCTGCGATGAGGCAGTTGTCTCTTTCTCTCGCCAGCCCAGCTGAACAGGGCAGGGGGACTTTGCCTCCAATGATTCGATTTGACAAAAAAATGTGTTGGGATGTGTTGGGATGTTATTGTGTTGCATGTTTTTGTTTGGAGTGCTTTTGTGTCGAACGTTTTTGTCTGGTACGTTTTTGTTTGGTATGTTTTTGTTTGGTACGTTTTTGTTTGGTACGTATTTGTCTGTATAGTACGTTTTTGTGTGGCACGTTTTTGTTTGGTGCAGTTTGTCTCGTACGTTTTTGTTTGGGTGTGTGAATATCATATGGTCAACGTTTTGCTTGTCCCGTGTCTCTTGTCCTACCCCTGCCCCAATTCCGACCCTAAACCCGAACGTAAAAGTTGAGCATGTGAATATCATATGTTCAATTTTTTGCTTGTCCCTTGTCTTCTGTCCCACCCCTGCCCCACCCCTCTCCCACCCCTGTCCCACCCTTGTCCCACCCCTGTCCCTGTCCACCTTAAACCCCCACCCTAAAGGTTGAGTGTGTGAACATCACATGGTCTACCTTGTCCCGTGTCCCCTATCCCACCCCTCAACCCCTCAACCCTAAAGGTTGAGCAAGTGAGGACTTTGGTCTAAGTGACCGGTGCACTATGGTCTGAGTGGCTGGACTATGGTCTAAGTGACCGTATGGTGTAAGTGACCTAATTTTGCATGGTCTAAGTTGCCAGTCAGCTGCCTAATTTCAGGCCCTTATTTGACACAATTTGTCATCGTCTAACTGCCTCAACCTAAGCCGTGACAACGCGGCCAAGGGTTGACCCCAAAAAAAAGAAAAGACGCAAACGTGCTGTGAGTGAAGATGGGCGAAAAGTTAACCGATTTGAGAAGTGACTAGGTCAATATCCACGGGTTTCATCTAAGTCAAGTGACTTCATTATTTGACTTTGTTTGCCACCGTGTACGTGCTTCATCCTTTGCCGTGACGGGGCGGCCAAAGATTGACCTCAATCGACAAGGCAAAAGAAAATCGTGGTGCGGATATAAAATTCACGAATGGCGTGCCGCTCTGACCCAATGAATTTTCCTGGCAGCTGGAACGCATGGACAATTGTGTTTTGCAGTTGAAAATTGCATGGTGACTGGCTGCCATTGTAGCCAAACCTGATTGCGTATCGCCATTGAGAGACCGGGAACAAAATCACGGCTCAAAGTAGGTGGTTTCACTGCCACGAGTGTCCGCCCTTGTTTGGAACCCCAGGCTGAGTCGGCAGATGATTGATTTGTGTCAGGGCCGAAGTATGCTGTTGCATTCTTAGACCAGTAGAATCTGTTTTTGGACATCGTCTGATGCAAGTAATAATTGGACATTGTACCCAGGTCGGGTATCTCAGCTTTTAATGGTGTTGGGGGTGGTATGGTCAGCGTGAAATTCCAAGAACTGGGTTGTCAAACATGGGTGTAGACCATTGGAATCTTGTGACAATTGTGGAAGTTGCATGTGTTTTGCGAATATGATGTCTCTGGGTTTCTACATGGTTTTGCCATCCCGTAGATTAATCTGGTTTGTTTTCAGTAGCCACATTTCAGACGCACACACACACACACAAACTTGAAACCACGGAAGAACGTGCAAAAAATAGTAACAAATATGTCCTGAAGATGGTTCGATGTTATGGTAGATCCCTGTGTGAAGTGTCCACTGATTGATCTATCTGTGAATATCTTGAAAGCGATGGTCAATTGAACCTGGAAGTCAGAATTCGTACAATCTCAACAGGGAATCCAGCCATCTCACATTGCAAGGAATCAGATGACTAAGAGAGATAAACCAGTGCAAACAGCCACTAGTGACCATCGGAAATCATAATGAGAAATTCATCCAGTGCTTCAATATCGATTGCTCTCCAGAATTCATCACTTGATCATGTAGCCATGAAATGCAAACAACTATCACTATTCAGCCTTTTGACAGTGAGTAAGCACGATATTGATTCCACTGACTATGAGCCATTAAGCAATGATTTCTCAGGATGAGTGACAAATTGCAATCCGCCACAAACCATCATAAGACAAATCAACGCTTGTTGTCAAGCTTTGCGCGTGTTGTTAGGTTGCAAGATCAATCCTCCAAACCGTGCCCAAACCCTCACAGGGACATGCTCTGGCTGCGAATAGCAAGGTTCATTGAATCCAAATGGTAACACACAATGCTCAGCCTATGGTTTCTTATGACAAGCATAAATAGTATATATATATATATACATATGCACATGTTGTGATTCATTTGCACCTACATATCTACGGGATGTAACGTATGTATTCGAGCATAAACTTTCTTTCTTTCTTTCTTTCTTTCTTTCTTTCTTTCTTTCTTTCCTTTACTTGGGTATGTATTGATTGAGCTACTTGGATGGGCATTATATGTGTATATATATATATATATATGTGTGTGTGTGTGTGCAGTTGCTGATGAGCAATGGTGATACATGATGCCAAACAATCAGCTAAATCTTGCTATGGTCAACAACGTGCCATGGTCGAGGTTGGTTCATATTTGTCAACAGGGACACATATTGAATAGCGGTTCGCCATGACCAATATTTCCTGATCATTTAATGGTTAGCCAGCTCGTGGTTGGCAGTTCATGATATTGATTATTACTGTCGACCATGATATTGATGATTACTCTCATGTTATACTGATGAAGCACAATCATTGATTAGCCATTAATATTGATATTATCCAAGTGTTAGTTGTTATTAACTAACCAATGATTATTAAGCATTAATGATTATTAACCATGATTATTGATAATCCTTAATATTGGTTCATGATTGTTACGGGTTAGTTACTTCTTGATGAACCCAGCGCCGGCCAAGGGCCCCGGGAGCAGACATGGCTGAATCCCAATCCACCCATGACTTCGAGGTCCCCGAATGTTTACGCAACCACAGTTTATACGGCCATGGGTCAATATTAATCAACCAACTAATGGGGGATAATAACCAGCAAAACTATAGGGAACTAATGGTTAATGATAGGGGAACCAGGGGTACAGGATAATGGTACATGAAAGGGAGACAAAAACATGAATAATAATGGTTGGATCAGCCAAATTGAGAGGTATGACTCTGCTACATCTATTTGGACTTCGCCCGATTTTCTTCATCCCCCTCTGAAGTGGATAGATTTCCTCTTCTGGGGAGGTTGCATGTTAGGGAGGGGGCGGATTCGTACTGATAGCGTCGTGCCCTGAAATACGAGATACTTCTGGCAGTCACAAACCACCCGATTTTGGGGTTCAGCAATCTGGTTTATCTAGCTGGTGATTCTCAAGGAGCTAAGGAGCCAGGGGTATCTCTAAATCCCTTTAAAGGGGGAGCTAAAGAGCTACAGGGAGGGGTGAAACCAGATGGTAGTTATGGATGATCTTGGTCCACCACGTTGCCTGTTGTTAGGTTGATGATCCTGGCGCCAACCGAACCACGTTCGCATCCATGACACGTTCGTCATCCTGAAAGATATGAACTTTAACATGGCCCGGGATCCCGGTTGTGAGACTGCCACACCTGGGGCAGCGAAACCACCAGCTTTCACAACCGGGGGACAGGACTCTTGAGTCAAAAACTCAAGAAACGTGGTTGCACATGTTTTGTTACAAAACACGGTTAAGTGTTTTTTCCAGAAAATGCGGAAGCATTTTATTGGTTGAGTTTCAACAAAACCAATACTTTCTCTGCATGATTTTATTGAACCATTATTTTTGCACAATTTGTTTGGTTCAAGAATGGTTTGCAAAGCTCTTTGAAATCAATCCTTGCCATGAAAGTTCGGTAGAAAGATGAGCTTGGCCATAGATTGGGTTCAGTTTCTTCCCTGGCCACGCCACTCAACTGCATATGGCCTGTGTATACTCTAGTACTGGGACATCCACTTGCTAGTCACCCTCTCCCAACTTTCAAAAGTTTTGTGATTCACCATCATATATGGGTGGTTTGTGGGTCTCTCAGAATGGATCATCATGCGTGGATGACACCGGGTCAGTGCACCAGCTTCTCCATGTCAACAGTTTGGGTTGGTGACTCTTGATTGACTGATTGATATGGGATTAGATTGACATGAATATTTTGATTACCAACTAAACTATTCTCAATGAGTCATGAAAATATCTGGCAATAATGATTATCGTTTTTGCAATGATATTTGGTTTGTATAGTCTGTATAATTTATTGGAATAGGAATGACTGCCAACCCGTCACTTTTTATTGGTTGCTGACGGCAGTGACGCAACTCAACTGCTCAAGGGAGCGAGCAGACAGCGGTTTGGCGAAAGGTACCAAGTCAACCATATACTTAGAGTATAACATATTGTAATGAAGGTATATATGTCAACGATAAGTGATATGTCATGTAATTCAGCCATATGACAGGATTTGCTTACGGGACAACATCCAGGAAGGTCGGATACCATTGTTCAATGGTGGTTCCCTGGTATTTTTACTGCAAACTAACTGGTTGATTGCACCATGAAAAATCCGCCACAAATTCTGGTTGCTGGAGAAGTCCAGCTTTTCCAATCAGGGGCAACCGCCGGTGGTACTACTCCTGAAGCTTTTGAACCGACTGATACAGCTGAAGTTTGGAGTTTTATCATTTGACATGAGTAAATAGACTACCAATTTTTCAATGATACTGAATTGTCCTTTCTAGTGAAGACTATGGTAGTTATTACTACCATTATACCACCACAACCTGTTACATCATTGAGCATTGGAGTCATCAACCAATCATCTACCATCATTGAGGATCACCAGCAGTATCATTAACCATCAGCAACCTGCATCACCTGCAGTGCTGACCATAATTGACCACAAACATGTGCATCGACCATCATTGACCACCATCAAGGTACTGTAAACCAGATCGAACGTGAATTATCTAACGTGAATTATCTAACATGAATTATCTAACATGAATCATAAATGAATCACATCACATGAACCATCTAGCATAAACCATCTAAGATGAACCGTCTAAGCGCATTAAACACTAAGAGCATTTGTCGAGCCTTGCTCGGCAGAAGCGACTCACGAGTGGGAAAGCCATGGTGCCGGCTGCAGCCATTGGCCTGGGCCATCCTTAAAGGTTGTGAATGATGGCGAATAATGGTTTATAATTTGCAATAGTTATTATTGGTTTAGAATGGTAAATAATGGTTTACAACGGCATATGTAGTGGTTTTTAAAGGTCATAACCAGCGGTTTACTGGTGGTTGATCATGGTTTATAGTGGTCACCTATAGGAGATAGTAAGCAGCAATACTGGTTAAACAACTACTGGATGTGCATCAAAGTGGGGATGCACGTCCAAGTAGTAAGCATCAACTACTTGATATCAACCATCAGTCTTGAACCATCAAGTAATCACCATGCTTGACCCGTATGAAGCATGATTTGCGACCGTCCGCCATCATCAACCACACCATCCATTCATTATTTACAATCCTTCATCATCCTGAATAATTATTCAACATTTTCTTTCCTTTGTAACCATTATCCACCATTACGAATTAAGCATCATTAATCATCATTAATCATTATTAGCCATCATTAGCTATCATTGACCATCACAAATCAACGATGATTGCATCAAATATTCTCAACCATTCTTCACCATTGTTAGCAACAATGAACCATCAAGGTAAGCATCAGGTCAGCAGTGCACTGATGGAACTTCTCAGCTGGTCCCTGGGTTCGTTGCTGCGAGGGCCTGGTGACTCTGCTGTTCCCTGCACTGGTGGCAGTGGTGATCGCTGCCAGAAGACCGCTAGAGGCGAGCTGCGACTGCTGAGGATGGTGAAGGATGGTCCTGGTGGTGGTTGATGCTGAAGGATTGAAGGGTGGTTGCGGGTGGTTAAGGATTCATAGGCCCAAGCTGGTGGTTATGAAGGGCAGCTGGTCAGCTTCATAACTGGCTGGGAGATCCACCAGATTCAGTAGGCCCAAGCTCAACTGGTGGAGATGAGTTTGAGGTTTCAGCCGTGTGCCCTCGCGGCAGGCCTCAGCTGTGCCCTCGCCGGCCTTGGCCGATGACGGCAGCGGCGTGTCCTTGCTGCAGGTGCGGGAACGCCGTCGGCAACGAAAAGGTGGGGGGGTGAAGGTGTAGCTGTTGATGATGAAACAGAAAACATCACTTCAGAATCAATGATCAGTTGATGTTTTCTGTTTCAATTGATCATGATTGGTTGATTCATGGTTGGTTCATTGGTGGATAGTTGAATCAATGATCAGTTGAGTCTTAATTTTTTGCCAGTTGATGTGAATTGGCTGTCAGTTGATGTTGATCATGACTCTCAGCTAATGATACTTCACGCAGCTATCAAATTCACCATCAATGGGAGATCCAGCTCTTAATGAAGCTGGCGATTGATCCCCAACCACCCTCCATGGCTGTAAAAGGTGAAACGGTCAGCCTGCACAAATGATTCTTCATCAACCATTCTTGTCCAGCTTGCTTGATTGTATTTTCCAACCATTGAATGCTTAAACCAATACCGAGCAGTGTGATTAGTTAAACTATTGCGAACCAAAACATTGATCAGCAGTTTGGTTCATGATGGTCAATGGCTAGTTGAAAACAATTGGCAGTTCGCGGTTCCCTACAAACCTCCCGTTGCAACAAAAATCAACGGATGAAACGACAGGTGATATCAAGTCACCAATGATGCATTGGTTGGTCGTCCTCATCGTCATCGCCATGTGATGACCTGCCAGGTAGATTTCTTGGCCGCCCATTAACAAGCTGATTGTGGCGATTGTGGTAAACATGAATCGTACTTGTCCAGCTATGAACATACCATTCAATTAACAATCCCTGGTATTACTTTGCCAAGGGTCATCCCAACAACATAATGGTTGCAAACGTTTCTGAAGCAAGTGCTGCCTCGGTTGGGCATGGTATCCAGAAAAATGGAATCCAGCAGGAGGAAGGAACCAAGCACATTGGCCACTCACAACCATAGTGTTGTTGCTTGGTTTGCTTTGCACTCCATTGTGTACGGAAAACCATTGTAAAACTACTATCAACTAAATGACCTAGGGACTAACCAACTAACCATTCTTGGCCACCTTTGAACCAATCTACAATGACGTACTAGGAGTTGGCAATCAGCACGGAACATGGTGAAACAACCTGCTCTTGGTTCACAGCTGAGCTGCCAGTGCTTGACCTGATGAAAAAGCAGCGGTTGGTTGCTGGAATAATTATGGGGATTGATTGTTGGGATGATGATGCTGATGGTTCACAACTAAAGTCCAATCAGGATGGTTAAAGATAATGGCGCATAATTGTTGACTCAAATAGGGCTCCTATAAGTCTGTTTCTTCATAGTAAATAGTGCTCAAGAACTGTTGATAATGGCTACCCAGCCATTGGATATTGTTGCTAATGTGGTTGAGGAATGCAAGAATTGATGGATCTTGGCTCACTAATAATATTTAATCGATTTCTCGGCCCCATTAATCATGCTTGGTAGTGATCAAAATGGTTTCTTTTCTGTCAACGTCAGTTTTGCCATCCTTGCTCACAATAAAGCCAGCGAAACCAATATCCACCATCATTATCCGTGCACTGTTTGCACATAGCGAGCATCATTGACATTCATTGACCATGTATGGACCATTTGCAAACATGATTGAACATGGGAACCATTACTATGTAGCATCAGCCAACACAGCTTGTGGTGGTGATCGCAAACAGATTGCAGATCGCTTCTGACGACTGCTTTCAGGTTAAACATGGTTATATAAACCATTCAAACATGGCTGTGGGTCAAAACCCCGTACCCCCGGTTCCCCCATCATTTACCATTGTGTTCCTTATAATTAGTTTGTTGGTTATTATCCATCATTGTTGGTTAGTTAATATTGATCCATAGCCACATATGCTTCAGCTGACGACTGGTTGCAGGGGCCACTCAGCGAGTTGGGAACTGATGCTGGTCTCATATTGGGGGTTCGCCGCGAGGTGAGTGGCAAGAAGAAGGCAGCCGGCAACCCGGGTCAGCAATGAGCGAACTGAGTTGGTAGCACCATCCGGCTGTTCACAACCATTATGAATAGAAATGCCACCAGTGACGACTAGGGGTACACCATGACTGTGGACAAGCCCAAATGATAATAGTCACAGAATGCATTCTGGAGCACAAGTAGATATTGGTAATATGAATAGCAACCAGAAGATGCCAACAACAGATGTCCAATAAATGCCAATAGATGCCAATAGTAGAAATAGTATGAGTAACCACAAAATGCCAGTATACAGACATCCAGTGTATTGTCTATCAAAGAGATAACTAATAGCCACCAGTTGCATTGTGATGCTGTGAATAAGAAATCATATTTCTTGAGTAACAAGCAAGGGATACCACTAGATAAATGCTTGCTGCTGGTCTACCTCTCAACAACTCAGGGAAACAAGTGGGTGTCGGCGAAAGCATACCACTGGTTCCACGCAAAGGCCAGTTGATCATGCACAAATGTTGGTTGGATCGGCAAGCAGTTTTGTTTAAATACAAGCAGCGTTATTGATGGTTGATGTTGGCTGTTTATGATTTGGCAAAATGGTTGACCAAGGTGAAAGTTAAGACATAGTGAAGAGGTCAGTCGAGACTATGTAACTGAGGCTTGGTGATGGTGATGGTTTGTAATTGATTCAGCAAAGTTTTAGACAGAATGATCTGGCTTGATTCACCAATATTACCAGTTAATGATCTACGAGTTATTGTGACAACCAATACGATCAGCAAGGAATGATCAGTAGTGTTCATGACATTATGGTTTACCAATATCATCAGCCAAGGGATTGTTTAGGGATCAACCGGGTTAATCAATGAGGCTATGGGTCCAGATTTATCATCCAAACAAATGGGAAGGCAAACATCTATTTGGTCTACGGGCTGTTCACCAGGAACACAGGGTTTGACCTATGCGTCAACCTTAAGCAACCAAAAAATGCTTCGTAGTTCAGATCCAAGCCCTAGATGACTATAGGTCATGGCTTTGGGATGTAAAACCTTTGGTAAACATGGCTTTGTCCCAACGGAGCCTGCCCCGCGGCCGTGTGCAGGTTGGTGACGATGCCAGAGGTGGGGTGGACTCGACAGCAGTAACGGGGCTATCCAAAGCAACAGCCAGCTGTGGTTCCTTCCAATAGAGGTGGTGATTAATGGTGCTGAATGAATGGTTTATGGTTGGTTAATGCTTGATTGTCGACCTATTAAGTTGACAATGCCTGGTAATGATTACCCAGGCCTTTTTTTCTTCAACGATGATCAACATGACTTACCCACTGGAGAGTAACCGACAATTATCAACCATTATGAATTATCCATTTTCCAGGGTTGATATCATCCATTTATAATTCCATGAATGCATTAGTTTAACTGGTCAACCAGCACTATCAACAATTGTCCTGATTTGTCAAGCATCTCAAATGTTGGGCAACGAGCCGTTCTCAACTAAAGCAATCCATATGAACACCAGATTTTTCAGTTCAAGACTATGGAGTCTCAAAAGTTCAGAACTGGTACGGAGTTCTTCAGAAGTCATGCAAAGAGACCTGATGAGTTCAGCAAAACTTCTTTAAAGTTCCCAGTCCAAGGTGTTTGGCTAAGCCAACGATGGCGGACAGATGTTGGCGCTCTTAGCGCCTGGCTGAGCCATGAGGAGGCATCTACAGCAGCAGAAAGGATCCTCGTAGAGTGCCATGAGGACTCGAGATGGCAAGCAGCAGAGCAAGTAATGATAAAATAGATGGTTGCAACTCTATGTGAGACATGGTTCTGTGTTTACGCTGGCCGTGCGAAGGTTGTGGGAACCACCAGGGACTGGTGGTTGCATGATGGAAGCACTGCAAGTGTGACTGAATGTGCACGTCAGAAGGAGGTGTTTGCCAATGCCTTCTTTCACAGCAGCAATCGCTGTTCTGGAGACATGTTGCTCAGTCCTAGAACAGGTCTCTACTTGCAGCAGGAGCGGCACACAGGCACGCCAGTACCTGCACGCATTTACTCCAGAAGTATTTGGGCACAGATTGAACTGAAATCTGTGTCTCAAAATGTAAAGGGGTTCCTCAGACTGTGTCTACGGTCGTATGCAGGGAATCGAAACCTGTCAGATTCCATTATGGCGATGGTGGTTCATCTGCGCTACCATGATGGTAGTTGTTGGTGGGTCGTGTACAGTCCCTATTCGACCAATGTTGATCCGCACAACGTTGTTATCAGCTCAAAAACGCACACTGGATGTCATTCGAAAGTTGGTGGTTTCGCCTGTGCTGACATGATCCAGGTCTCTGGCTCACTATGGCACTTCTTCTCCAAGCGCATCCATCTTGAAGAGTCCGCATTGTCTGAACGGCAGGGCTGGGGGCCGTGTGGAGGGCTGATTGCCGTACAGTCCGTACAATCTGGATCAATCCTTGAAGCTTGCTTGACGTCGCAGTTGACCGGCTGTGCAGCCAGCAGTGGCAAAAAGTCACAACAACCTGGTCACAAAGCTATGATCAAGGCATTCTTCATGGACCTGAAGAAGAACCACTTCGATCCTTCCAAAGAGATTTTACCAGTGGCAGATCATCCTTTTTTCGACGCGACAGGATGGTCTGTTTCAGAGATGGAAACAGAAGTTGAAGATATGGGCTGTGAGATTGACCTGGTGAGTGAACCTGAAGAGGAGGCAGCAACTTCAGGCAGCGTTGGAGGAGTTCTTGGTGATCCCGGTCTCAGTAGGACTGCTGCTGACGGCGCAGCTTCTTCGCCTGGATCGTCCGGAGTGCTGGGAGCTGGAGTCACGACAAGACGCAGACCACTAGGGACAAGTCAGAGATCACTAGGGACTGTTGGAAAGGAAAATTCAAAAATATACCAGCGTTGACCCCAAACAGGTAATGATAATTATTAGGTTGTTTCAACTGTGATAGTTTGACTGCATCTAGGTTTCCAATGAGGCCCGCGAGTTCGACCGGGACAAAAACAGACTCATGTGCTTGAAGTCGCGCTGCAGTTTGGACTGGATTGCACAACTTGAACCCTTGTGGCGCACTATCGGGTTGCAAACATTTTTTACATGGAGCAGTGTTTGGGTTCAGCAACACTTCAAAATTAGGGAGACAAGTGGGAAACAAGTGAGAGACAAGTGGGAGACAAATGGGAGACAAATGGGAGAAAAGACAAGGAAATCATGCGCCCAACCAGACCCAGAATGGGAGATCAGGAAAAGACAATGAAAGACAAATGGAAGACAAGTGAAGGAAATCATGCGGACAGGACCAACAACCGGACCCAGAGTGGGAGACAAATGAAACACAAATGGAAGACAAGAAACGGAAATCATGCGACCAACCGGACCCAGAGTGGCAGAAGTGGGAGACAAATGAAAAACAAATGGGGACAAGTGTCTAAATCATGCGACCAACCGGGCCCAGAGTGGGAGACAAGTGGGAGACAAATGAAAGACAAATGGGAGACAAGTGAAGGAAATCATGCAACCAACCAGACCCAGAGTGGGAGACAAGTGGGACACAAGTGTAAGACAAGTGGGAAACAAGTGGGAGACAAGTGAGTTATGAATACAAATGAAACAAATGGGAGACAAATGCGGGACAAGAAGAAAATCATGCGACCAACCGGACCCAGAGTGGAACGGGAGACAAATGGGAGACAAGTGAAGGAAATCATGCGACCAACCGGACCCAGAGTGGGAGACAAATGAAAGCCAAATTGGGAGACAGTGAGGGAAATCATGCGACCAACAAGCACCAACACTCTGTGGACGCAAGCCTGGAGACGCAGTCAAAATCATACGACCAAGGCAAGCAACCTTTTTCAAAGGAGCAAGAACCCCATACAGGTAAACCTGTTTGGGGAAAAAAGAAGAAGGAAGTGTTTGTCAGTGTGAAGGAGGAAGTTCTTTCACCAGAAGCTGATGGTGCACCTCGAGCAGAATCTTCGAAAAGCAAAGCAAAATGCAAGGCAAAAACAAAAGCCAGAGTTGAGACGCAGCTCCAGCTGGTGAATTTTCCAAAATGGCGCAAAGAGTCGAAGAAGCCGAAAAGTCCAAAGAGTCCAAAGAGCCCCTCGCAAAGAAAGTTGGTTGTCTTGAAAAAGGGGGGCACGACCCAAGTAGTGCCAAGTCTTACCCGTCTCACCTGTGTCGCCCAGGAATTTGAATTGGCAAGGATCCGCAGGGCAAAAAATGATTTTCTTTGAAGGCCAACATTCATGGGGAAGCCGTAGTGAATTCTGAGGGTGCACCACGTCACTGGCTGGTTACTGGAGAATGGTTGGTTCATTGATTGTAACCAGGCATGGTGATTACTCATACATTGTGTGCTGAATCATGGATATCCATGGAAAACTGGTATCATTTTTCCAAGGAGAATGGTAGGTTATTCGTTCAAATTTATTTTGGGAATTATCTATACTGAATACCTCGTTTTAGGGAAATGATCATCCATTGCCGGATTCACTGTGCAATCAGTAATCAGTATCAGGAGCTCTAAGCAGCAGGTGTTTGACGCTGTTGACTGGTTGGGATTCAGCCCACCAAGTCAACTTGTGATCATCCCAGTGCTGACTGGCAGACTGACAGAGGAATGTCCCATGATGTGTTTTGTTTAGTCGCCCCATTTCCATATTCTCATTGTTTTTGTTATATTCTGTACTGAGCGCATTTGTTCGCAATTTATGACGTTATTAACAATTTAAAGCCTTTTTCCACAGTGATCAAACATTTTTGATTTTTGTGAACCATTATTTATGATGATTAGCAGTTGTGAGCTTTTGTCATGAACGATCATTAACCACTAAACCCATTGTGGGATCATTAGCCGCTATACCCATTGTGAATCATTGTAATAACTGTTTTCAATCAAAGTATACGTTGCCCTTCATTATTGTTACTAAGCAATATTAACAATTTATGAATCATGATAGACTCATTATTAGCAGTTTTGCAAATTTTCAAATCAATCAAATATGGTTAGCCATTGGCCAACGGCTAATAAGTTTAGAGTAAGCAATGGCGAACCGTTATTGACCACAATACTGAACTAACTCTAATTGTATTAGTTTGAACGATTCATGTTGGTTAATCATAACCATGGCTTTGATGACAAGTCTAATCTTAATGATCATTTCATACCGAGTTGATTAAGCATTGACATCAAATCATTGATTCATATCATTTACATGGATGACTTGAAATTTCTATGGTCCTTAGATTAATTACTGTAACCATTGACCACAAGGGATGATTAGTGATTGGGTCTGTTTCCGTCGTGAGGCACTGCAGCAAGTGCAGAGCCTCCGCAAGTGGTTCACTCAGCGGAAGTTGCTCAGCCAGTGGATTGTTCCAACGGCTTGACGCTATCTGAGATTAATATCAATGATGATTATTTCATGTTGAATGATGTTTCAGGATGCTTCATTGATGAGTCTGATTGTTACTTAATAATTGATGAAAATTAACGATAGTTGATGGTCAATTGATGCTTAGTGGAAACATAATTCATGGTTCATGATTGATAGTTGATGGTTAGTTCGTGTTTCTTCCAGTGCTCGGGGTACTGAAATCCAGTGAAGCCAAGACAATTATTCATTGGGGGGAGGGCCTGGTGGAATCATTAGGAAAAACGATTCATTTATCGGATGGTTGATTTTAACCTGTGAAATCAGCTCTTGACTCTTGACTTTCAATTTTATAAACTGACCCATTAACGATTATCCACAACAGCTACTTGATCCACTAACAAGGATGGTTGATTCTAAATGACTATAAATTCAATCGACCTTTGCATCACAAACACATGATTGAATTCAAAATCAACTATCCTGGTTGGCGGATCAAGTAGATGTTGAAACTGATTGATGGATCATTTGATAATGTCGCACATCGTTACTCTTCGGTGAAGGAACCTAGTTTCGTGGAGCATCCATCATTTATTCAGCTGGCTCTGGGATTTCTTGCTTGAAGGGGATTGTATACCAGGGTATATTCAATACACTCAGAAGAGATTTATCATGAATGAATGCTTCTTGATGATCCATTTATCAGCGTATACCCGGGTTTATGTAATAATAACTTCACGCATCATCAACTACTGTGGGCTGTTGTTTGCAATTCTTCTTGGTGATGAGCCAACCCTCCCGGATGAATAAGCACTGTCAAGCTTGATGAGCTCCATGTTTATCTGTACATTTATACATCTATGGTACATACATATGATTCGGAATCATTATCAACCAGTCTGAATAAAATATATCAGAGATTGAGCAATTGATTGCAAAGGATCACCAAATTTGCCTAATATTACTGGTGCTGAACCAAAGCATGGCCTTGGCGATACTATTCAATGAATAAGTTCATCATCATAGCTTACTTGGTTGATCATTGATCTGTTGATTTCCATTGATATTGATTTATAACCCACCATGTCTTGGTTATTGATTGTTCATCAGATCGTCGTCATCATCATCATCATCATCATCATCATCATCATCATCATCAACTCACTATAAATGGATCATTATCAATCAATCTTGATTCATCCTTAAAATGATTAGTACTGTGTTGAATCATGATCATTGTCAACTAAGTTGTCATGATGATTAATCATTATCAATTAGTCACGATAAGTTGATTCATTTCTTAGTTGATCTACTACCCAACCAGCTTGGTTGTTGTCTCCTGCCTGGTTGCCTCGAGGCGACCCATCCCTCCACGCTGTTGCTTCAAAGTGGGGATGCCCTTCTTGGGCAACGGGTCTGTGCTGCAAGGTATATAGATGAACCTATAGGTTACCCGTGGTTGATGGTGGTTACTAGTGGTCAATGGTAGATGAAGTGTTTAGTTGATGACTGGTTAAGATTGGGTTTAGTGGATACTGAGAAACAGTATGTGAAGTGTCATGATGCTGGTCAATGGCATTGATTTAGTGCCGGGGAATAACTGGTGTGATATAGGTTACTGTGGTCGCTGGTGGATTGATGGTTCAAAGTAGTGGTTCAATAGTCCTTACTGTAATTGATGCATGATGTTCCCAAAAACATCTCCGATGTTTGGGAGCAAGGTGGAACTGCGGTGAGGAGCGGTCTGGGTTGAGCACTATCGGTTTGGCATTGTCATGGCAAACGCGTTCACGAGCCGTCGGTTCTGCATGTGTGCCCAATGTAGGCGTTGTTGCAGCAGGTGGTGTGTTTTGTTGCCTGTGTGCGCTGTGCAGGCGCCTGAGCATTGCATGTTGATTGTGTACGTTTGGGTTTCGAGCCGGGGTGCTTGTTAATGCTGTCCTTGCCATTTTTCAAAGTGCTTAACTGATGGACATTTGATGGCCGAGACAATGGCTTGATAGTGATTGATTAATGGTTTTTGGTTAGGATTAGATGTAGAGACGTGGGACTGGTTTCACAATTCTCTTTTAAAACAGAAGTTTTTAGCAACGCTCAATTGATGATTACTTGATGGATAGGATAATGGTTTAGTAATGATTGATTGACAATTTTTCTTGGACACTATAGGGATTTAGAAATGGTCAACTTGATTGAATGATGGTTGTTTGATGGCTGACGCTAGGAATTATCATAAGTGATGGTTCTTTGATGGCTACCATACCGATGTTAAGAACGGTTGATTAATGATTGATGGTTTCTCAGAATGGCTAACATACAGATTTAGGAACGGTTAATTGATGTTTACTCGATGGCTGAAAAATAGGATTTTTAAATGCGGTCAATTCATGCTTATTGGATGGCAAAAGATATCTGGTTAGCAATGATTGATTGATGATTTGATGTTTTGAATATAGATTCAAGAACGGTGCATTGATAGCTACTTGACAATTGGAACAAGCGTTTGGGAGCGGTGAATGTCACTTGCAAAAGGATCAAAACAGTTTGTGGCTCACACATGCTTACTTGTTGGATGTGCCATTACACGTCATCAGACATTATTGTTGCTTGTTTTGCCCGTATTGTCTCTTACTAAAGATTGCTTTAGTAAACAATGCGTACTTGTACCAGTGTTGATGGCTCTTATCCTAATGTCACTTTCCGAGGCATCATGATTACTATTCCATAGGCTTTGCAAAGCGCGCGGAATCAAGACATAGCTATGGTCCGCCTTTTGTTCACTGTTGAAGCATGGTCAACCCACGTAGCAGCGACCATGATGTAACCGATGTTCGGTCCCAGTCGTTCACTAATCATTGCCGTTCGTCCGATTGGTGGCTATGCTTCTCACCAGGATTTTTATTATCATTGTTATTGAACCAGTTTTGAAACATCAATTACCTATCAGATACTAGTCAAGTAACCAAAATATCAAGCATCATTGATTATTTCATCAATCCTTGCCCATTCAGCAGGCATCACTAGCCATTCCTCGACCATTACTTCCCATCTTTAACCAAGCATTGACTCACCATCAATCAATCAGCAATCCACGATTAGTTAGCCAAAAATGAAACACACATAAGCAACTAACCAACCATGCTTACTCATCATTCAACCAACCAGTACTGAACATCTCTGCTGTTGGTCGGGCCGTTCTCACCAGTTGCAGCAGGTTTCTCTGAGCTGCATAGCAAGCTCAAAGGCGGGCAGATCTCGACGCGGCCGAGGTCTAGGAACAATAAGGGTGACAGGCTTGTGGAGTAATGGTTGATTTATGGTTGTTGAATGGTTGATTCATGGTGGAGTAATGGTTGATGTATGGTTGATGAATGGTTGATTCATGGACCATGGAAATGTTTGATATTTGGTTGATTGCTTCTCGGAAAATGGTTGATTATTAACTGATAGGGGGTTGATCTTCAAGTGATCATGATCGGTTCATGGTTAGTATTGGCTGGTTTATGGAAAATCGATGCTTGATTGAGGCCTAAGATTGGGTGATCAGTGGTTGACAATGGTTTATTATCAGTAGTTGACAATGGTTAATGCTAGAAATTTCGGCTTTCCACTCATTAATAATCATCATCAATGGTTGATTAGCAACTATCGGTTCACGATTATCATGGACAATCATCAACAAGCAACGCTTGGTCTTTGATGGGTAATTATGTAGCCGTTGATACTAGAGGATAAATCATTGGAGGACGGTTCATAATCATGGTCAATACTAGTGATAATTGGATCATCACCATTGATAAATCATGAGCAATGGTCTGTACTCATTGGTTGACAGGGTTAGCAATCATTCAAAATGGTGAACGATGATCATCAGGTTTTGTTTTGTACATCCTTGTTGTTGTTGTTGTTGTTGTTGTTGTTGTTGTTGTTGTTGTTGTTGTTGTTTTCACTTGTTTCTAGCGCTTATCCACCATTTTCGTTGAACTCCATGACACTGCAGCATGTCAGGATGCCACAATGTCTGGTGATTTCGTTACATCGGGATATTGCCGAGCTCTTTTCCAGAGTGTAATCTGTGGCCAGAAGGGTATCCCAATAGGAAACGGGTCATCCAACCCCTACTGTCATGGTCTATGTCAGTCACCAGGAGTGTAATTCAAATCACAAGCCGCTAAGAAAACAATTGCACCATCACTACGCAACGATGGTTTTGTCCCACTATCACTTAATCATTAACCACTGTTGTTGGGATAATAAGTTGTCCACTATCATTAACCACTGTGTTGTTGACCACTATAAGTTCGACCACAGGTTTGCCACGCCCGGAACCGACTTCGCAGCTGTGAAAAAGGCTCCGTGCCCACCACAGAGGGCATGCTCTTCACTGCATCGCTGCCGGGGAGCCCATCGTTGCGGATGCCACGCAGGGCGTGCCCGTCGCCAGGTGGCGAATGAAGTGGTGGATGTTGATGGGTCAAGTGCTGACATGATGGTTTTGAGGTGGTTAAGTGATGGTTGACAATGGTTTCTTGAAGGTGAATCTGTGCTTGTTGACAAGTTGATGGTTAGTTGATGGTTTGCTGGAGTTTCATTGATTCTGAATGATGGTGAATTGATGCTGAATGATCAACTTATAGAAATTGATGGTGAATTTTGATGGTCAATAGCCAACTAAAACCTTGCACACGCACGGAAATCCACAGTGTTTCGTAAACGTTGTGCTCTTGGGGTGGGGATGGGGTCGGGTGGGATGTTACCGTTCATGTGGATGCGCACGCCAAGTTGATGCTATGTTGGGGATGGGGTGGGGTAGGGTGGGGTGGGATGTTAACGTTCATGTGGAGCCTCTTGATTTCCAGTGCAGGTAAAAATATGCAGCCGTCAAGTCTACGGCCAGTCTTCCCACAAGCGATGCATCGACGTGTCATCTAAGATAAATGCTGTGAAATCAACCATGTATCCGCCAACTGATTGTTGTCTTCTCAAATCCTCAGAAAAATTGAACAAAAAAGTTAGTTGCGCCAAGCCCGTCTGGACCATCATCATTGACTGGAAGCAACTTATTATATCTAAAGCTCTGCGCCTCAAGATGCGTCAGACAAGAAAGTGTTGTAAAAACCAATACAAAATGAAGATTTTCAACATGAACATCATCAACAAACAGCTGCGGCAAAAACTCCATGAAAACACATGTTACAAATACGACGTAGGTTTCTATGCGCGTGCAGCGTAAAGCTTGTGAATTGATTGTTATTTCATGATTGTTGATACCGATGGTGGCTTGCAATGACGGCCGCATGCTGGTCAAATGATGGTTGATTGTGATTGGTTCATGATGCCTAGCTAATGATGCTGTTGATGACTCATGGTCGGTAATGGTTTGTCAGGGTTTTTCCCCAGATAGCTGACAAGCTATAAGGAGTTCTTACTTCTCTATGGTAGGGCCTCTGATCGGCGCTCTTGTTTGCCGCTGCTTTGCCGCTGCTCATGCTTGTCTCCCTTTGTCTCCCTTTGTTCCGTAGGGCCTCGAATGTGCGTTTTTTTTTGCCGCTGCTCTGCCGCTGCTCATGCTTGTCTCCCTTTGTCTCCCTTTGTCTCCCCTTTGTCTCCTCTTTGTCTGCCCTTTGTCTCTTCTTTGTCTCCCTTGTGGCTCTGGATCGGCACTTTGTTTGCCGCTGCTCTGCCGCTAGTCATGCTTGTCTCCTCTTTGTCTCCCCTTTGTCTCCCTTGTGGCTCTGGATCGGCGCTTTGTTTGCCGCTGCTCTGCTGCTGCTCATGCTTGTCTCCGTTTGTCTCCCCTTTGTCTCTCCTTTGTCTCCCCTTTGTCTCTCCTTTGTCTCCCCTTTGTCTCCCCTTTGTCTCCCCTTTGTCTCCCTTGTGGCTCTGGATCGGCGCTTTCTTTGCCGCTGCTCTGCCGCTGCTCATGTTTGTCTCCCTTTGTCTTGTCTTTGTCTCCCCTTTGTCTTCCCTTTGCGCCCCCTTTGTCTTTCCTTTGTTCCCCAGATAGCTGACAAGCTATAAGGGGCTCTTACTTCTCAATGGCAGGGCCTTCAATTGGCGCTTTTTTTGCCGCTGCTCTGCTGCTGCTCATGCTTGTCTCCCTTTGTCTCCCTTTGTCTTCCTTTGTCTCCCCTTTGT